>APFE030091316.1:1955-26444 GCA_000404065.3 Pinus taeda
TTTCTCGACTCTCGAAACATGAAAAGGTCAAGTTCAGTTCCTGTGTCTTAAAATTCATTTGGCCACGATAACATTACCCGGTTAGATCTTGTGTGCGTTTAGTTTTGAGTAGGTTTTATTTTTAGCTTATTTAGGGTCTTTGTTTGGTCATCCTGGCGGATCCATCAACTCCATCCTCGATCCCAAGTGAAGAAGAGTTTCCATCTTCTGTTGCCCCTAAAACTCCGGTCTGTGACGCTCTTCCCATTGTTCCAAGCATCCAGCCATTGAATTCTCGAGCTCCAGAAGACGATTTCTACGAGTTCTTTTACAACCCTATTTGGGAGCCCTCTGACGAGGATTACCCTGCCACTCCTGTTGGTGCTCCATCTCCGATGGCTTCATCCGATATGGGCGACGCTTCTCCAGTGTCTAGTGGCCCGTCCGTTATGTCGAGTATAGATTCTCCCATTCCGGCAACATCCCCCATCATCTCTACACCCTACACCGTTACGTCTTCGGGTGTCACGGTGCCAGGGCGTTACAGGTCATTGTGGGATGCTATGAACTCGGCAGTCTCCTCTTCCGTTTGGGGTCAAAACATCGTCCCTACCATAGGACCGTTTGTTTCCCAAGCCCCTCATTCTGCTGTTACAGCAGTCCCCACCAACCCTACCGTTTGTGTCGCATCCTCAACTCCAGTTGTTAGCACGGTCACAGCTTCGTCTGCTGTCACTTCTACCGCGGGCCGATCTCGAGGTCCAATGCAGAGTGGTGAACCGTCTCCTTCTTCTAGAGTTGTGCACCCCGCAAGTGGTGCTCCTCCTGCTTCCGAGTATATGACAGAAGAGGAGGCATATTTTGAATACTTGCGTAATGTCCAGAACTTGGATGGTCAAGGCCCGTACTATGATGCCGAAAATAATTATTTGTACACCTCCTTGCCCCAAATTCCTTATGATGAGATTTCCGTTCCGTTGAACGTGGATTGGGGCACCACCGGGTATGGTGGCAACCAGTACTATCTAGGACAAGGACAGCAAGGACCACCTTACCAGGGTCAACAGCCTTTCGTGCAGCCTAATTATGGGCAACAGTATACAGGTAAAAATTACCCAGGTCAGCAGGGAGGCCCACAAGGACAACCTTATCAAGGACAACCTTTGGTCTCTAGTGGTCCAGCGTTTACATATCTTGGGCAACCTTCCGGAAACCCGGGACAACCCAACGCCCAACAAGGTCAACCAGGTACCCAACAAGGCTACCCTTCGGGGCAACCTTACGGGAACTAGGGACAACCCCATGGGAAACAAGGTCGACCCGTAAACCAGCAAGGTAACCCTTCTGGACAAGGGGGCCAGCCTTACATGTAGCAAGGCCGGCCTACCACTCAGCGGCCCTCTAGTCAACAGGGACAAACCTCGGTTGCGCAAGGGCAGCCTCTCACCCAGCAAGCTAGACCTTCTGGACGAGCAGGGCCGCCCCCAATCCGACCAGGACAACCCTCTGGCCAGACGGCTCAGCATACAGGCGGGTACCAATCCCGACCTCCTCTCTCAGGTGGGTTTCAATCCCAGCATCCATATCAAGGTGGGTATCAATCCCAGCCTCCGTATTCAGGTGGGTACCAATCCCAACCTCCGTACTCAGGCAGGTATCAATCCCAGCCTCCGTACTCTGGCGGGTATCAGGCCCAGCCTCCCTATTCGGGTGGGTACCAATCCCAACCCCAGCATTCTGGCGGGTATCAATCCCATCAAATGCAGCCTGGTTCACAGGCTCAGTACGGATACCAGCAACCCTAGGGACAGAATCCTTATATCCCTTATCAGAATTACCAACAGCCACAGGGTAATCCTCAACCGAATTATCAACAACCTACTGGCCAATATGGTAACCAATGGGGTGCTGGGGGGCAGAATCAACAACCTAGTTCCGGGAACAACCCTTATGGACAAAATCCTTCTGGGCAAGGCCCTTACGGACCCAGTCCATCGAGACAAGGACAATGGGGACAACCTGGAGCTGGGTGGAATTCTGGTTCCACCTCATATCCACCGCTGATGAGCCCCAATTTTGGTACGATTTGGGCTCATTTTGGCCTATTTTACTTGCTCAAACCATTCATTTTTATTTGCTTATGCATGCATTTCTTAGTTTATTCATGTTGTTTGTAGGAAGAGGGTTAGACACTTTATCTACGTGACTAATGCATTATGATTCCAGGTTTTGGAATTAAAAAGGGAGCAAGAGACAACGAAAAAGGGGATAAGGAGACAATGAGGTGGCACTGCTGATTTTGTGGAGAGATGTCCACGGTCTTGGGACATTCCTCGTGATTCCCACCAAGAACTCCGAGCTCCAATCCATCTCCCCTCCGAGCCTAAGAAGCAGCCAGCTGTCCTTCATGAACAGCAGTCATAAACTGTTCTACAGGAACAGTAGTTATGACTGCCCTACAGGATCCGCAGTTAGACTCTAGTTGAACAGCCGAGCTCCTAAAATCAAGGGCACTTGGTGGATCATCGTTTTTGTATAAGTATGAAGGCCTTAGCCTTAGATAGGTTGTTGGAACTCTCGTATTGTTATTGTAATTTTGGAGCACAGTTCAGGTTTCATTCCTTTTTGTAAGCCAATTTGGCATGACATCAGATTATGAATAAAGAAGGTAGTTTGTGATCTAGTTCTGAGTTCCTTAAGGAGACTATAGCTCTCAGGTTAGGGCCCAACCTGAGAGCCATAGATCCCCTCTGCTGTAGTGTTGTTTCCATTTCATTTCCAGCACTTTAAGTTTTCGTTTGCACATGCAATTCGAATTCCAGGTTGGTGATTAGGTTTTCTTAAGAGTAGGATATATTTTGCTTATGGTACAGTTATTTCCACTTGCTTAGTGTAGCAGAGGATAGATACCATCAATTGGAGCTCCAGCAAAACGGTTGTTAAGGCTCACTGCCATCTCTCTTGAAGATTGGGGTGCAGTCCATAACTGGCCACCAAAAACACGCATTACTTTACTTGATGATTGCTGCAATACAGTCATGGTTTTGATTAGATGCTTCCTTGTCATTCACACCTGCACACATACTTTCATCACAGCCTCATACATATTTCTCTTCGCGTTTTGGATTGCTGTTCATTGAATTCATGGCATAAGTAATTTAGGTTGATGCATTTTCGGTTTGGTGACAGTCATAATCATTTGTTTCATTTACACTCCTATTTCTTGTTCCATTACCATCTCCTCCATCTTGATCACGCATGCAACATATCTCCTCGACCTTCACTTCGTTCTGTCCTCTCCCGAAGTCTTCCACTCCTCACGTAACTTCATTTCCTAACCTTTCATTTACATAACCCTTTACCTTCAACATACTCCCTACATCCATTTCCCGTCTCATTCCTCCACTTCTGAGCCATCACCAGCCTTATCCCTACCTCACATATCTCTTCCTACCATTCCATCACTCCTCCATCACTTCAAACCTTCATGGTAGGTCATCCTGTAGCAGTTTATAGACATCCTGTAGAAACCTCTGAGTATCCTGTAGGATCCCCTGCAGACATCCTGTAGGAGGCCATTCACTCGGTTGCTGAGCTTCTGAATGTGGAAAACCTCTGTGGATGGATGCTAAGGGTCCATAGGGACCTCACCTAGCCTCCCCAACCTGTCCCACGCTTTCCTTCCTTCTCCATCCCATCTGCACAACCAAACCCTAATTAGCACACAATCACAATCATCCCATCCACTTAAAGGAAAAATACAAAAACATGTCTTTTATGATGCAAGCAGTTTAGATCCATGCATTTTCACTTATCAGAGGTAACAGCAGCATTGGTAGAAGTTTCCTTCACGTCATTTGCATTATAGAGGCTAGACTAGTTAAATTAGGGTTTCCTAGGTTTACATGCTTTGATTTGCTTTCAGTTCATTTTTGTCAAGTAGATTAGTCTTCTTTGAGCTAGCTTTTGTCCATCATTGATAAAGCTTCTTCTGTGAGCCCATAGAAGTTGGCTTGAGCCCTAGCGGACTTGTGCCAGCTGACCAGTGACAGCTGCGACAAGAGCTAGTACTTGTGCATACAGCACCGTCGCTTCCAAGTTTGTACGAACTACCGGGTTGATAAAATGAGAGACAGGAAGCCACAGGAGTTGTAGCATTATTGCTACAATACTGGAGCTCACCACACAGCAGATACAAATCAGCAAGACTATACTTGGATCGCCCAAGTCTCTAGAGTACACATAATCTCCTTACTAATTCTCGTCCTCTATTGGTCACAGTAGTATGAGCCCAATCTGAGACTCATACATGACAGGCATTACAGAGGAGTGTGCTTGAACCTCTCAAGCCTTCTCTAGAGCACAAAGACTCTTTGACTCTCTCTGTCTCTTGCTTAACTCTGGCTTGATGTTGCCTTTGCTTCTGTAGGTCAGCTCGACTTCTTCTCTCTGCTCTTATCTTTCTGCCTCTAACTTACTTCCTAACCTTCTTTCTCTGTCAGTTTGTGGCTTTAAATCCAATTTTCTTCCTAACTATTCGTCTCCGCTTCTCGGTGTTCCGGTTCCCCTGCCTCTGTTAGTTTGAATTCCTCTGTCCTGTGTAATCAATCACTGTATAATGCCTCACAGGGAGGTGGCCACCTATTTCATAACAGATGAGTGTCAGCTCTCTTGGAAATATTTGAAACGACTCTTTTTTCTGTTAACTCCAAGAATGCCTGCGAAACATGACCTTCTGCTAACGCATCATCCATATTAGACTTCGTATCCTATACAACTCTGCCTATTAACCTCGTTAAATCCGGTCATCCATCGGAAAGTGTCTCCGCCTTTGATCTGGAGCCTCCAATCCTACGGTCATCATCCATATCGGGCGGATAAGTAACATGATTTTTATTCATCCGATGTGAGCAATTTTCTCTCTCTTCTGTCGGACATGTGGCAACCATTGTGTGGCATCAGGCAAGACTCAGTTGAAACTGCTTATCGCTGGAAGCCCTTCCGATATCTTGCCAGTTTTCGTGGGACCCCGCTTCTGACAGAATGAGAATGATATCCGCTGCATTTTATGATTTTTTGGGTCTGGGTGCTTGCGGCCTTTCCTTCTTGAGGGGTTTTCCTTGCGATATGCGATTAGCGACTTGTCGCTAATCGCATATCAGAAACTACCCACGTTTCTTGAAATGGCCTTTGGATTTACTAGTTTGCAATAACACGTGTTACCATGGGCTGACGGTCTGCACGTTTGACCGATGGTCCTCGTTGCTCTGCAGTGATCACAAATTGCAACTGTTACGAGGATATCTTCGATAAGATTGATCTGTACAAGATTTGTAGCCTTTGGCATAATTTTTAAAGAGTTCATGAAAACTTAGAGAGTGTTTTAGGATCCAATTTGGATCACGGCCTTCCCACTGAAAAAGATTTTGGACCACCAAAAGTTGGGTTTTAAGCATTAATCAAGTGGGAATATAGATTCCTTGCTTTCCCAATTTCTATCCATTTTGCACTGCTTGGTTTTCAACCCTTGAGTCCAATCCTGAGGTACTCAACATCCCCTCTGTGCGTAGTTCTCACCTTCTTGTCCAGAACTGTGTCTTCCTGCAATTCATTGAGATATTCAGGCAACAGATCATCAATAGAAGGGAACTGAATCTGCTTTTCGGGATCTTCAATTAATGAAGGTTCAAATAGTCTCAAGCTTTTTGCATTAACTACTGAATAGATGTGCATGTAAGCTGGAAAATCAAGGCGAAAAGCATTCTCACCGATTTTCTCAAGTATCTTGAAAGGTCCATACCTTATTGGCTTTAGCTTCTTACCTTCACCTTGCATTCTGTCTTTGCTGATATACAACCAGACTTGATCATGAACTTGGAAACTATGCTCAATCCGATGCTTATCATGCCTTGCCTTGTACTTCCTAGTGAATTTCTTGGATTTGTTCAATAAACTTGGTTGCCTTGTCCACATCACTGTGTCCATCAACCTCTACGTCTTTACCAAAGATAAAATCCAAGGGAGACCTTAGTATGAAACCAAAACAGGTCTCAAAAGGAGATCTCCGTGTAGAAGAATGTTTAGCTCGGTTGTCAGAATGTTGCACATAACACGAATGTTCATCCCAAAGTTTGGGATGCTTGCTGCAATAGCCTCTGAGCAACTGGATCACTGTTCAATTGACTACATCTGTTTGGCCATTTATTCGTGGATGAAAGGTTATGCTCTTCTTTAGTCTTGTGTCCATCAATTCCCATAGACTTGACCAAAATTTCCCAACAAATCGGGAATCTCGATCAGATACAATGGAATTGGGTAATCCAAAATGAACCCATACATGCTGAAAGAACAACTTTGTTGTTTGTTCAGTTGTAATCTATTTGTTACAGGGTATTAAAATAGACATTTTGTTGAACCTATCTACCATAACATATAAATAGTCATGACCTTTTCTAGATTTAGGCAGTCCCCCAACAAAGTCCATGGAAACACTTTCCCAAGGATGAGAAGGAACTGGTAGTGGAGTGTACAAGCCTAGTTTTCTATTGTTGGGCTTGCTTTTAGCACACATGGTACACCCTCTTACATATTTAGAAAATGTTTCATTCATTTTTGGACAGTAACAAAATCTTTGCAGTTGTTCAACTGTTTTACGTACACCAAAGTGACCTGATATTAGAGAAGTGTGTGCTTCTCGAATTATCTTTACTCTTTCAGTTTGAGGAATGCATAACTCTCCAAAATGATACAAGAGTTGGTACTTAACATGATAATCCAATTCTTCTACTTGTTTTACATGACTTAAAGTTGCATATACATCTTTGAAATCTATATCTTGAGCATACTGTTCAATGTAGCTTTCATGTAATACTGAATTATGCTTAAGTACAATAGATGCATTTATGATTGGTCTGGACAACATATCTGCAACTTTATTGTGTATGCCTTTGTTATATTTGATGACTAGATGAAACTATTGTAGAAAACCCATCCATGTATAATGTCTTGATTGCTGCAACTTAGTTTGTGATTGTAAATATTGAAGTGGTTGATGATCAGTATGTATAACTATCTTTTTTCCCATTGAATAATGTTTCCACTTTTTCACACTCTGTACTAATGCATACAATTCTTTATCATATGTGGGACAATTAACTACTGCAGAATTAAATGTCTCAGAATGATAACATATGGGTTTATCGTGCTGCATCAACACTGCTCCCATGGCATAGTCACTAGCATCCATTTCAATCTCAAAGGGTCTTTGAAGATCGGGCAGTGCTAGTACTAGTGTTGTACTAATCTTTTCTTTTAAGGTGTTGAAGGCTTTTGCTATTTCCCCCCCCCACTAAAACACCTTGCTCAATCCTGTTAAATAATGTAAGGGAGCTGCAATCAAGGAAAAGTTAGAAATAAACTTTCTCCAATACTGTGCTACCCCTAGGAAGCTTCTAACTTCTGTAGCAGATTTGGGTTTAGGCCAGTTTACAATGACTGCAACCTTAGAGGGATCTATTTTCAATTCACCACCCCCTATAATATGACCCAAATAATTCAAAGATGTTTCGCCAAATTCACATTTTGATATCTTAACATAAATATTTTCTTTTTTCAAAAATCTAGAGTCTGCGTTACATGCTTCAAATGTTCTTCCCATGTTTTACTGAATATAAGAATGTCATCTAGATATACAATGACAAAATCATCAGTAAAAGGCATGAGTACATCATTCATTACTCTCATGAAAGTAGCAGGAGCATTAGATAAGCCAAAAGGCATAACTAACCACTCATACAATCCCTACTTTGTTTTGAAAGCAGTCTTCCATGCATCTTGCTCTGCAACTCTGACCTGATGGTAGCCACTATGCAAGTCCAACTTGGAAAAGTAAATAGCTTCTTTCAACTGATCTAATAGATCATCTATGCGAGGAAGGGGATAAAGATTTTTGATCGTTATCTTATTCAGTGCTCAGTAATCAATGCACATCCTCCATGAGCCTTCTTTCTTTCTCACCAAGACAATTGGAAACCCACATGGTGATGTGCTAGGTCTTATGAACCCTTTCTCGAGCAGCTCATGTACATGCTTCTTGATTTCTGCATTCTTTAAAGCAGTCAACCTGTACATTCCGATGTTATGCAGTGGAGCATCTTGCTGCAAATTAATATCATGTACTATTTCCTTTTTGGGTGGCAAACCTTTAGGTTCTTGAAATAGCATATCATATTCTGAAACAAATTTTTCTAAATCAGCTTGCTGTTTAGCATTACAACCTTCAAATACATTGGTTTTATCAGGTTTCTTTTCCTTTACAACCATCAGTAAAAATTGTTTGCATGAATTTACAATTCTTTTCATCTTGATTTTATGAGAGTATAATTATTCTTGAGTTTATGAGCTCTTACAATATATTCAATTCCACGTTTAATGAGTTGATACTTGTTTTCAGCTCTATAGAAAATGGCTTTTCTATCATACAAGTAAGGGCTTCCTAAAACAATTCCACATATATCCAAGGGAACTATATCTAAATCAACCTCATCTACAAATGCTAACCCAAAAAAAACCGAAGTTTACACTGTCTAGTCACGTTTAGCTTTGCTTTATCACATACCCAACCTAATGGATATGGCTTCTTGTGAAGTGTGGTTAGTAATCCTAGCTTCTTTGCAATTGCTTCAGAAATTAAGTTTACTTGTGAGCCACTATCAAAAAAAGTATCAATCTTTTGATGCTTGGAAATAACTCTAATATGAAAAAGCTCATGTATTTTCCTCTCATTTTTTCATTATAAGTAGATTATGCAGAATTACTAGTAGATGCTTCATAATTTTTACCTTTTATGCTTGTGGTTGTGATTATTGTTTTATCCCCTGAGCCTGACCCCAAATCCTTTTGAATAGCTACAACAGTCTTCTTCTTTTCTCCATCATACTTCTTGGGCCTTAGCTCCAGATGCAGAATCTAGCAGTGTTCATCATCATGCCCATCCTTCGTGCGGTGAGTGCATGAAGGTTTGGCCTTTTGTACAGTATTTTTCTTCCTTTCTTTCCATTTCTTCTTTCTCTTTTCCTTGTTCTTGGTTGCAGTGGGTTTTGATGATCCCCCGACTTTTAGGTTCGCATTCTTGCTTCTAGCCTCTAGATGTGTAGCCTGAACAGATACCTCATCTATGCTAGTAGGATTAAACATGAGAATGGTGTGCTTTAAATAGTTGTGTAGAGAACCTACATACTTCAGTAGAGTTTTAGGTGAGTCTAAAGAAATTCCTATAATCAAAGCTCTTTTTCTAAATTCTTGGGTGTAAATTTGTACACTTTTCCCTTTCAATTGGCGAAGAGTTTTCCAACTCATCATAGCTTACTGCATGTAAGCTAGTGGATATATTTTTTCTTTAATTGCAGAAAGAAATTCACTCCAGGTAGAAAGAATTTTACCATGTTTCTTCAAATCAGCTTGTGTCCTACCTTCCCACCATACCAGGGCAGTGCCTCCAAGGCGTAGGCTATCCAATTGAATCTTTCTCCTTTCTGAATCAATGTTTTGCACTCTTCAATAGACATCAATCTATATAATCCAGTTATCTAGATTTTGTGCACTCAATTCTCCATCATAAACTGGCAAATCAAACTTCACATCTAATTTAATCAAAGAAGGTTTCTTGTTTTTATTTTCAGGGCTTTCTTTACGTGAAGAAGATGATGATGAAAGTGATGATGGGGGAGATGGTGGAGAGGGATTCTCTTCCTTTCCTTTACCTTTTGGGTGGGAAACTAGAAGAGTTTCTTGTACTCCTTTATCTTGTTTGGAGGTTGAAGAATCTTCACCTCTACCTTTCTTAAATTCTCTATACATTTCCTCTACCATGGTTCTTATGGTCATGAAACTATCCATGAACTAGGAGTCTGATTCCAAGGGACTTTCTTCTGCCATTTTCCTCCTAGGATAGACTCTTCCAATTTCTGGGTTAGCTTCAACCAACTATCCTTCTCCTAATTTAAGCTTTGTCCTAGTTAGCATTCAACAAAAAATCCAACAGAAGCTTGTCTAACCTTAGTAACCTAGAGCTCTGATACCACTTGATTTGAAATTGATCTAAGACAAATAATAAGGTATTACAAACTCATGTGCATGGATATGCCTATGTTATTTTATGCAATGGGTTGATAATATTGCGAAATACATAGGTAATGAAGCAATTAAAGAAAACATAATAGGAAAACTTATAAACACAACAAGTTTAATAAGGAGTTCCCCAATACTCTTAGTCTACGCCTCCTAGTCCAGCCATCAGTGGTGACCTCTATATTATGTTTTCAAAGTATATTTTTTACAACAATGAGCTCAATTTGAGTCTCACACAGCAGATACAAATCAACAAGACTGTACTTGGATCCCCCAAGTCTCTGGAGTACACAGACTCTCCTTATTGACTCTCAACATCTATTGGTCACAGTAGTATGAGCCCAATCTGAGACTCATAGGTGATAGGAATTACAGAGGAGTGCGCTTGAATCTCTAAAGCCTTCTTTGGAGCACACAAACTCTCCAACTCTCTCTGTCTCTGTCTTAACTTTGGCTCGATGTTGCCTTTGCTTCTGTAGGTCAACTCTGCTTCTCTCTACTCTTAGATTTTTGCTTCTAACTTATTGCTTAACTTGCTTTCTTTGTCAGTTTGTGGCTTTAAAGCCAATCTGCTTCTTGACTATTCGTTTCCTCTTCCCGGCTTTCCAGTTCCCCTACCTCTATCCGTTTGTATTCCTCTGTCCTACGTAATCAATCACTGTATAATGCCTCACAGGGAGGTAGCCACCTATTTCATAACAGATGAGTGTCAATTCTCTTGGACATATTTGAAACGATTGTTTTTTCCGTTAACTCCAAGAATGCCTACAAAACACGACCTTTTTCCAACACATCGTCCATATCGGACTTCAAATCCTATACAACTCTGTGCGTTAACCTCGTCAAATCTGGTCATCCATCGGAACGCATCTCCGTCGTTGATCTGGAGCCTCCAAATCATACGTCATCGTCCATATCAGGTGAATAAGTAACATGATGTTTATTCGTTTGATGTGAGCCGTTTTCTCTCTCTTCCACCGGATGCGTGGCAACCATTGTATGGTATCGGGCAGGACTCAGTTGAAACCGCTTACTAGTCGAAGCCCTTCCAATATCCTGCCGGTTTTTGTGGGACCCCGCTTTTGACAAAATCAGAACGATATCCATTGCATTTTATGATTTTTCGGGTCCGGGTGCTTGCAGCCTTTCCTTCTTTGAGGGGTTTTCCTTGCGATATGTGATTAGAGACTTTTCGATAATTGCATATTAGGAACTACCCCCGTTTCTTGAAATGGCCTCTAGATTTACTAATTTGCGATAACGTACGTTACCATGGGCCAATGGTCTGCGTGTTTGATCGACGGTCCTCGTTGCTCTGCGCTGATCACAAATTGCAACTGTTATGAGGATATCTCCGATAAGCTTGATCTTTACAACATTTGTATCCTTTGGCATAACTTTTGAAGAGTTCATGAAAACTTAGAGAGTGTTCTAGGATCCAATTTGGATCAGTTTTCTCCCAACAGCTCTGTGTGAACAACAACAACCACAGTCTCTTCAATTATTTGCTCAAAATTTGGTTCTAGCCCTTGTGGGTCAATACGAATAACAACATTTTCTTCCAACGGCTTTGTGCGAATGGCACCAGCCACCTTTTCTTTAACTTTGGTCGGCACTAGTTTTTGTGTGACAGTGTCGACCACCAGCCCTTCGATTTGTCCAATTTGTCCACCATTCAACACTGGTTCTTGTGTGACAGTGTCGACAATGGTGCCTCTAGTTGTCTGTACAAATTTCAATATCAGGGGAGATATTTTTTTGTTTCACCGAGCATTTAGGGGTCCAAAATTTCCTTTCCCCTCTTGGGAGGGAGACAAAAAGCAGAGAGTGAGGGATATCCTCCTCGATTTCCATCCTTTCTACACCTGTTGCTTTAATTCCTTCTTCTTCCCTTGGATTTTCTAAACTTTCCTTCTCCTTTTCCTATGCCACCTGCTTTTCCGTTCCGTCCGCTTGATAGGTAGTCAACGCTAGTTCTTTTATAGCAGCATCAACCACAACTTCCACTTCTTCCACTGGTTTCTCCATCACTTTAGCATGTGATGCTTGTTATTATGCAACAACACTGCCTACAATTTCTTCTACTTCCGCAATTCTTCCATCAACTTAGAGGTCGATGCTCATTGTTGTGTAACAACATTGACTACACTTCCTTCCACTTCCATTGGTCATGTTTCTAGGTTGACAGTTGATGTTGGTTCCTGTGTAGAAGCATCTCCTGCACCCCCATCTACCTCCATTTCTTCTTCTTCTAGATCAGCAGTTGATGTTGGTTCTTGTTTAACAACATCATATGTGACCCCTTTCACAATTAGTGATTCTGTTGCATCCTTCTATGTCACCAATGCTTCCACTTGTTCAGTAGTCAAAGTTAGTGCTTGTGCAACAATGTCGTTTGCGACTTCTTCTTCTGCCACTAATCCCTCTTCCTCTCTTGTTGGCATCATGGATGCAAGTTCCTCTTCTACCAATTCAGTGAATTGTGGCCAAGCCATGAAAGTTTGTGACAGGGCATTCACCACCAGCAACTTGACAAGCCCATGGTTTGTGAGGACTGCCAACGGTTGCTGCGACCGACTAGCAAACCATGCCATTAACTGATGATTATTCCATAAGAAATGTGGCATATCCAGAGAATGCACACAACAGAACTGAAGGCAAGCAATAAGATTAAAGTTGTATTTGAACAAGGTAGAAAGTCGCCCTTCACAAGTGATGTATCGTACTACAAAACACGCAACCTTGGCCCATGGATGTGGCAAGGAATTCTGATTGTATCCCCTTCCTTTATGAACCACAATCTCCCCTACATGCAAGAATAATTCTAGAAATTCTAGTAGAGGATGTTTTTGGGTGAACCATTTCTGCCCACCTTGCAACAATCTATTAAAAGTCGAAATAACTTCCACTATGACAATAATGTCCAGCCCATGAACTCTGGAATAATTCTCATCCAATTTCAACGCAAATTTGACTCTAATGGCTTCATCGAATCCATGCAACCTATCAAAATAGGTATGTCACCCCGCATTCTGAGAAACCTACCATACATCCAAATGGCATCAGACCTATGTTGTGTCTTCAGGTTCATGCTTAACAACTTGCCCACCTATTATGTAAATTTCTTTGTAGAATCACTCGGAGCAGTAGATAAACTGTTGAGTTGAGCGTTAGCTAGTAAAGTTATGATGATAAGGATTTCAGTTGCAAAGGATGCAGTGAAAGGGAAATCCAGGTGAAGATTATGGAAAAATCCATGGTGGTTTATGGTAAATAATGGCAATTATTAAAATGCATTGGAAAGGACCATAATTCAATTCAATCGTACATAGTTCAAGTTCCAATGCATATAGATAATTGTGCAAGGTATGGTGGAGATCGAAATGTTAATGTGAAGTGTACGAGTTGGCGTGAGGTTCAACAACAATGATGATGAACCATTATTGTTGTTAAATATGACACCTTTAGCATTAATATAGTACACCCTCCAACTAAGTGATGACCGTCCATGGTCATGTGTAGTCATGTCATAGGTGAAATGTCAATCAAATCCATGAAGTCAGTTGGGGATGTACCTGGTGACTTACCTTGACGGAGTAACAACACCGGAGGAGTAACATCACGAGAGCAGTAACAACGCTAGTGTACTCAGGCGAAATCAATATGAATGGAGTAAGAACACTAGAGGAGTGACAATGCCAGTGTACTTAGGCAAAATCAATACGAATGGAGTAACAACATTGGAGGAGTAACAACACCAGTGTACTTAGAAAAAATCATGACGAACAGAGTAACAACTCTGGAGGAATAACGACACCAGTGTACTTAGACGAAATCATGATGAACGAAGTAACAACAACAGAGGAGTAATAACACTAGTGTACTTAGATGAAATTGTGACAAACAGAGTAACAACACTGGGGAAGTAACAACACCTGTGTACTTGGACGTAACCGCGATGAATAGAGTAACAACACCAGTGAAGTACTTAGGCAAAATCAACATCTATAGAGTAACAACACTAGAGGAGTCACAAAACCAGTGGAGTAACAACACCAGCAAAGTACTTGAAAGAAAAATAATAATAGAGTAGTAACAACATTTTATTTTATATATATATATGTATATTTTGTTTTTTTTTTTTTTTAAACAAGAGGTATTTCATAATTGGTGATTTTGTTGCATCCTTCTCTGTCACCAATGCTTCTACTTGTTCCATAGTTGATGTTAGTGCTTGTGTAATAATGTCATTTGTGACTTCTTCTTCTGCCACTAATCCCTCTTCCTCTCTTGTTGGAATCATGGATGCATGTTCCTCTTCTGCCAATTCAGTGAATTGTGGCCAAGCCATGAAAGTTTGTGATAGGGCATTCACCACCAGCAACGTGACGAGCCCGTGGTTTGTGAGGACCGCCAAGGGTTGCTGCGACCAGCGAGCATACCATGACATTAATTGAAGATTATTGCATAAGAAATGTGGCATATCTAGAGAATGCACACAATAGAACCAAAGGCAAGCAATAAGATTAAAGTTGTATTTGAACACGGTAGAAAGTTTCCGTTCACAAGTGATGTATCGCACCACAAAACACACAACCTTAGCCCATGGATGTGGCAAGGAATTTTGATTACATCCGCTTCCCTTTTAAACCACAATCTCCCCTACATGCAAGAATAATTCTAGAAATTCTAGTAGAGGAGATTTTCGGGTGAACCATTTCTGCCCACCTTGCAGCAATTTGTTAAAAGTCGAAATAACTTCCATTATGACAGGAATGTCCATCCCACGAACTCTGGAATAATTCTCATCCAAGTTCAACACAATTTGACTCTAATGGCTTCATCGAATCCCTGCAACCTCTCAAAATAGGTATGCCACCCCACATTCTGAAAAACCTACCATACATATAGATGGAATCAGACCTACGTGGTGTCTTTAGGTTCATGCCTAATAGCTTGCCCACCTATTATGAAAATTTCTCTGTAGAAACACCCAGAGTAGTAGAAAAACTGTTGAGTTGAGCATTAGCTGGTAAAGTTGCGATGACAAGGATTTTGATTGCGAGGGATGCGGTGAAAGGGAAATCCAGGCGAATATTATGGAAAAATCTATGGTGGTTTATGGTAAATAATGGCAATTATTACAATGCATTGGAAAGGACCATAATTAAATTCAATCGTACATAGTTCAAGTTCCAATGCATATAAATAATTGCGCAAGGTATGGTGGAGATCAAATGTTAATGTGGAGTGTACGAGTTGGCACGAGGTTCAATAGCAATGATGATGAATCACTATTGTTGTTGAATATGACACATTTAGCATTAACATAGTACACCCCCCAACTAAGTGATGACTATCCATGGTCATGTGTAGTCATGTCATAGGTGAAATGTCAATCAAATCCATGAAGTTAGTTGGGGATGTACCTGGTGACTTACCTTGACGGAGTAACAACACCGGAGGAGTAACATCACCAGAGGAGTAACAACGCCAGTGTACATAGGCAAAATCAATATGAATGGAGTAAGAACACCAGAGGAGTAACAACACTAGTGTATTTTAGCAAAATCAATACGAATGGAGTAAAAACATCGGAGGAGTAACAACACCAGTGTACTTAGACGAAATCATGATGAACAAAGTAACAACACCATTTTACTTAGAAAAAATCATGACGAATGGAGTAACAACACCAGTGTACTTAGATGAAATCGCGATGAATGAAGTAACAACAACAAAGGTGTAACAACACTAGTGTACTTAAATGAAATCACGACAAATAGAGTAACAACACCGGAGGAGTAACAACACTTGTGTACTTAGACGTAACCATGATGAACAGAGTAACAACACCAGTGAAGTACTTAGGCAAAATCAACATCTGTAGAGTAACAACACTAGAAGAGTCACAAAACCAGCGGAGTCACAACACCAACAATGTACTTGTAAGAAAAATAATAATAGAGTAGTAACAACATTTTATTATATATATGTATATTTTGTTTGTTTTTTTTGTTTAAAAAAGAGGTGTAGAGGAATAATTCTCTACACTAACAATTTCAAAACCAGAATTATGAGAGAGATGTTTAATAATGGAGTCTTTGGAAGCTGGATGGTGATGCAATCTGAGGCAATGTCCATTTATAATCAGGAGAGTATGTGCCTCATCAATTGTTACGAGTCTAACAATTCTGTTACCAAACACTGTGTCAACTTCATATGGTCCCATTCATTTAGATAAGAGTTTTCCTTTAAAATATTTGAACCGAGAATCATAGAGAAATGCCCAATATCCTATTTGAAACACTTTTTTCTTGATAAATTTATCATTCCATTTTGTTTGTTGTTTTTGAATTGAAGCAATGTTTTGGACAGTTACCAAACAAATTTCATCCAACTAATTTAACTGTTCTAGTCGGTGTTTCTGGGCTTCTAAAACTTCCAAAAATACTTAAAGGGTTGTCTTGAGCATCTTAATTTCCAATTCCACTAGAAACAAAGGGGATTTCCCATAGACAAGCTCATATAGTGAAAATCTTGTTTTGTTCTGCCATGTTGTTCTATACGACCAATGTGCCTCAGGAAGCCTTTCAACCAAGTTTCAGCGATGGTTTGATACAATCTTCATAAGTATATTCTCCAACACTTTATTTGTACTCTCAACTTAACCATTCACCTGAGGATGATATGGAGATGTCACCATGTGCTTGATTCCATACTTCTTCATAAGTCCTGCTATCAGATGTGATGTGAACTGTGCCCCTCCATCTGAAACTATCTCTTTAGGAGCTCCGTACGGAGTGAAAATTTCTTCGAATAAGAAATCTAAGACAAATTGTTCTATTTCTTTCACAATAGCCTTGGCCTCTACGCACTTTGTCACATAATCCATGCAGACCAGAATGTGGAATTTCTGATGTGATGATGGATTGAGTGGCCCAACGAAATTGATAACCCATTGTTCAAAGGGCTTAAGAACTAGTTGAGGCTATAATGACATCTCATACGACCATCTAGGTTGTCCCATCCGCTGGAATCTATCGTACCGTCCATTGCATCATGAAAAATAAAGGGCCAATAATACCCCATCTGTAACATGTTGTGACCTGTCCCCTTATATGCAAAATGCCCTCCACAAGGGTCATTTTGAGTAGCTTTCAGGACATCATAGATGTCATATTCGCCTATGCAGCGTCAGATTTGTTGATGAAGTCTTGTATAAAAGAGGTATCCCTCTATCCACGAATAGCGGGCATTATGATGGATAATCCTTTGTTGCTCTTTGTATGGTAAGTGTTGAGGTACTTTTCCTGTAGCAAGATAGTTAGCAATATCTGCATACCACGAAGTGCGAGTAGAAATTGCAAAAAGATGTTCATCTAGAAAACTATCCTCTACAAATGCTCCTTCATTACTAGTATCCAGCCTAGACAGTAAATCTGCAACTACATTATCTTTCCTTGGCTTACCTACAATAGTAATATCAAATTCTCGAATTAATAATAACCATTTCGTAATACGAGCAATAGTTATCGATTTCTTCATCAGATACTTGATGGTTGTATGATCAGTGTGAAGATAACATGTAATGTAATGCTAAAACTTATTAATAGCATAAATATCAGCCAAAAACCCTTTTTCAGTTACCATATAGTTCAGTTCAATAGGAGTCAAATTCTTGCTGACATAATAAATTGCATATGGTTTCTTGTCATCTTGTTGTCCCAAGACTGCCCCTATTGTTGTGTGAGAAGCATCTGTAGAGATATGAAATGGGATCTTCCAGTGAGGACCACATAATATCAGAGCTTTGCAAACTCGTTCTTTGATTTTCATAAAGGTTGCTTAACATTCATCTGTCCACACGGACTCTACATCCTTAGGTAACAATTGAAAAAGTGGAAATTATATCTTAGAATTTTTTCTATAGAACTTCTATAATATCCAACGTAACCAATCAAACTATGTACATGTGTCAGTGTCTTAACTGTAGGAAAATTTAATATTACCTCTACCTTGGCAGGATCAACCAGAATCCCTGTAGTTGAAAGAAAATGTCCCAACACCATTCCTTCCTTCATCATCATATGGAATTTTATTGTACTAAGAGAAACATGCATTTGATTACATCTTTTAAGTAATTTCTCTAAGTTTTCTAGATGTTTTTCAAAAGAATCTCCATATGGGGTGAAGTCATGCATGTAGATTTCAACACTATCATTGACTAGGTCAGAAAAAACCCCAAATATTTCCCATTCAAAGGTAGAAAGTGCATTATAGAGACCGAATGGGAGAACTCGGTATGCAAAGATTCCCCAAGGGCATGTGAAGGTAGTTTTATCTTGATCCTCAAGAGCTATTTGGATCTAGTTGTACCCACTAAATATGTCCAGAAAGGAAAAAAACTTCTTTTTGGCTAATGTATCAAGGACCTAGTCAATAAAAGGTAAGGGAAAATGATCCTTCTGAGTTGCTTAATTTGATTCCCTGTAATCAACACAAATCCACCACTTGCGATTCTTTTTTGTAACAATGAATAGTGGGGATACCCATTGACTGTTTGAGATTGGGTAAATAAATCCCACATCCAATAGTTTCTGTAATTCGTCTTTGACAATGTTCTTTAAAGAAGGATTCATTCTTCTTTGTGGTTTCCTAACAGGTCGAAATTATTCTTTAATGTATATGTGATGAGTATAGAAATTAGTAGGGATCCTTTTCATGTCTGTATATTCCCAAGCGAAGGCTTCTTTTTGTTCCCAAAGGACTTTTAGTAATTGTTCAAAATAGCAAGGTGAAAGGTCAGGATTAACATTCAATGTCTTCCCTGGTTCAATTTATATAGGAACACTGTTACGAGGTACAATTATAGAAACGTTTCCAACTTCAACCTCTGGTTCAATAACTTCCTGAACATTGCAACTCATAACAGATTCTAATAGTTGGCGGGTTGAATCAGAAACATTATTGGGATTGTTGATAAAAGCACTAATGGTATCATCTTTCATTTCATCCTTAAAATAAAGGGCCTCACCAATAGTAAGAATTGGTCTAATTTATTCATTTTCGGGATCAAGCCCTTTTGCAGGTAGAGGTTTTTGTGTTAAGATAAATCTTGGTTTATCTGATGAACTTGGTTCTATAGGGGGGTAAAGGATAAGATTCTTTGTAACTTCCCCATTAGATATTACCATATTTATCGACCGA
Source organism: Pinus taeda (assembly GCA_000404065.3). Lineage (NCBI taxonomy): Eukaryota > Viridiplantae > Streptophyta > Pinopsida > Pinales > Pinaceae > Pinus > Pinus taeda. The sequence goes on from APFE030091316.1 coordinate 21,273, forward strand.
AACCTAATGGAAGCATCTATGGTCACAAGCCAAGGTCTCCCTAAAATCAAAGGATGCCCACCAAATGGGGATTAGGTATGTAATACTAAAAGATCAATAGGGTACTGCCATGAGTCTATTGAAATAGTTATATCTTCCAAATTCCCTACTAGTCTTATAGTAAGGAGAGTTGGTTTAAGGTTTCGCAAACCCAAGGTAATCACAGTTGCAGAATTTATAACATTAATTGTTGCCCCCAAATCTACTAGCACATTTGGGATATCAACCCCATTAATTCATAGTGTAAGAATCGAGTTCCTTGGATCTCCGAGCATAGCAGGTATAGACTTCCCCAACATTATATCTGATAATTTCTCCATAACATGAATAGTGTGTGGATCCATTTTTTTTCTTCGAGGCTTCTTAGAGAAATATTCTTCGATTGTTTTGGGATAAATCGATACATCCTTCATAGCCCGAAGTAAGGAGATTTTGACAAATAAATTTTGCAATTCCCCTAAAAAAGTCAAATTCAAGATGAGGGCTTTGTTTTCTCAAGGATAGTCTCTCAAGATAAGGTGGACCAGTCTAACATCATCTAGTAACAATTGTTTAAGAAGGGGGTTGTTGTTCCATAGGAATTTGTGTTGAATCATCCACAATTGTTCCAACAAAATTCATAGGTTCTAGTTCTGAGACTTCATCATCAACATGTTCAACAATTATTGGTGAAGTATGAGTACTTACGACCGACTAGACTGGAGATTTAATTCATTACATTCCACGGTGGTAATACTGTATGCAGGAAGGTTGAGTGTCTCAACTTGCTGAGCCCCCCTATTGTTTGGATTTGGGTTGGATTGAACAGGAAGTTGTGGACAAAGAGGAGGATTATTGGTGGAGGCATTAGAGGGAAGCTATAACTGTTGTTGTGCCATAGGCCTGGAGAATGGTCCGGAAGGGGGAGGAGGAGGTCCACGCTAATTCTGGGACCATGAAGGAGTTGGACCAAACTGAGGAAACTATGGTAGCCAAGGAATTAGATATTGACAGGACTACAGCCATGAAGGTGAAAAAGGTACATACTAAGGCCCGAAATTAAAATTATTAAAATAATGAGAAGGGTCTTGAGGCATACCTTGATTCATGTTTTGTGGCCATGGTTTCCTTGATCCCATGAAGTACAGTTGATCTACTTCTTCATTTGCTCCCTGGAAAACTGCCTTTAGCTTAGGAAGACATGGATGAGTGCTAATGGAATGGATTTTTTCACATATCACACAGGTCTCAACAATATTCAATGGACATTCCTTTAATGGGTGCTTCTTTCTACATTGAGGGCAGAAAATATAAAAACCCCTATTTTCTTCTATTTGCTTCTATTTCGCCTATAAAATGTCTAGTTGTGAGGATAATGTGCTCAAGATATCAGTCCTCAAGTTGTCCAATAAGTTTCCAATTTCTTCTTTCATAACTCCATTGTTGGATGTCTTTAGGGTTTGGATCCCCTGCCTTTGTCTCGGATCTTCACTGAACACTTATTGTACAATTTGCAGATGGTGTCAAAATCTTCCTTTGATATGTCTCCCTTTCCTACTATGTTCAAAAGTTCCCAAGATTGCTCCCTTAGTGCCCAGAGAATAAATATTTTCAAGATGTGCTTATCCAGGTCACTATGCCCTAATCTCTGCAGACTGTATTGGAAACATTCCATAAATCCCTCAATGTTCTCATCATCTTTATTCATAAGCTTAAAGATTTCTTCCTTAACATCTCGGGATTTGCAGTGGTCTTGATACTTTGCGAGGAAAAACCAACTTCATATCATCCCATGTAGTAATATATTTCCCTCCTAAACCCATGAACCATCTCAAAGTTATTCCCTTCAAAGTGGTAGGGAATATCTCCAATTTCTGTGCATCATAAATATAGTCATAACCCCGACAGACAACGTCGAATTCAAACAGGAATGTGTTCAAATCATCTTTAGAAGGAAGACCATGAAAGTTAGGTAATGAGGTAAGAGGAATAGGCTTCATAGGTGCATCACCCCTGATATCACCAATTGGGAACTTGATCGATGAAGTTGTAGGAACCATGAATATCTTCCAATATCCACTTGGAATCTCAACAAGTTCTGGTTGTTCTATAATGCGTGGTTGAGTCTTCTTAATAGCACTCCCTCAATCAAATGGTGCAGTGAATTCCCTGAAGTCTTATTCTTCTTTTGAATTCATGGTGTTCAGTTCTCCTAATCCTCTTCTTACTACTTCTTCTTCCCTAAATTGTTCTTTTGTTATCGAGGGAGGTTCTAGTTGTGAAACTAACTACCCTCCAGATCTCATATGAGATATCACCGTAATAGCATCTCACGATGATGCTCCTGATTCAAATCTTGAAATGATTCCTTGGATATAGGTATTCCTGCCCGGATCTTTCTTTCCTCTTTTTGTGGGTCTTCCTCTACCCCTTTTATCTATATCTCTATTCATTCAATTAGAAAATAAAAAGAAGACATTCAAGTAAATTGAAAGCTCAAGACCTAGAGCAAGGTGAAAAATTCCCTCCCAAGGATGAGAGAGTGGCCCATAAAAAGAAAGAAAAAGAAGGAAAGAAAACCAATCACAAAACTCTAAGCTCAGGACCTGAAACATGGTGAAAAAAACGTCCCTTTCCACAACTAGATAATGGTTCATATGAAAGAAACAAACAATCTAATTCTCAAGACCTAGATCATGGTTAAAAACATCCGTCCCTAGGATGATAGAGTGTTCCTATGGTCAATACTAGTCGTACTTTCGTACCTTTGATAGCCTCCCCGATAATGGTGCCAAAATGTTTGTGTTTAGATATGAATCATGCAATTCACCCAATTTCACATTAATTATCAACCTGGGGCTCGATAGGTTATTTCAAGGCTATAATGCAAGGTATATGCAGGCCACAGTTTCCCTACCCAGCATTGAACCTTTAATTATAACATAACAATGTGTAATAACAAGCTATAATTGTAACTAAATGAGAGTAACAACAAGTTAAGATTCACAACATCGCACTGAAATCATTACACATCAAAGAGATAACATAGGAGAAAATAAACCTAAGCACACATCTAACCCAATAGCGCTTGGTGAGGAGAGTGGGCCCAACTCCCTAATCAGGGTTGTGGCAAGATTGAGATCTATAAAATACTCAAACGATCAACAATTGTATTAATCAAAATATCATTACAGAGGTCTACTTATATTACAACTCAAAAATATCATATATCACTTAGTGGTGGCTTTCCTAACCCCATAATCACTACTTATACATTTCATTAATCAACTAGCAATGCTTAATATTATGGCAGCTATATGCATGCAAATACACAGTGGTTTCTTGAGATACAACATAATTCAAAGATAGCACTTGTGTTGGTCGATAGGTTGATCCACTGTTGCAAATGTTATCTGAAGATAGCCTTACCAGCTCAATAGCCATCATATGCTAAATCATGCGTTTGATCATCATTCCCTCAAATCTGAACGAAAACTTAAGTTAGCAAGTCTCTTTAGGCAATAATCCCTTATGACTATGCTTCATTGATTAACAATTCACAAAGGCATGACAATAGGTGTACCTTCATTGTTTATAATGCAAATCGACCAACAAGGGCATGAAATGAGTTTAGGAAAGGGATAAAAAGGTGAGTAAGAATAGGAAAAATTAGGAACCAACACAACCCTCCCCACTACCATTAACAAATTCTCTACGAAGGTATCATATAAAAAGAAAAATAGAACTTCCAACCCTTGGTATGATGAGGATTGTATGCTTTCCAGGAAAGTGATTAGAGTTGCTCCTAGCGAAACTATAAAGCTTGAAAAAATAAGTGTGTGTGAAGCTCTTATCACAAGGAAGAAAATGTGGTATATATGAATAAAAGGCATGCGTGTCTTCTTCACCTCTCTAAAGTTGAGCCTAGAAAAATATGGAGGAATATTATTGTTCGTAAAATGAAAGAAGATAACTTGATCCTCTTGAAGATAAGGAATAACTATCTTAAGAATCTTTATGACTCCTCAGACACCATGGAAAAAATTATACACACTCCTAAAGAAAAAGATATTTTTTCTTTGGAATATGTCTAGTTCAGGATTTAGAATCTCACTAATAGGAAATCTAGGAATATTGAAGGTTACTGATCTAGGTGGATCCCTAATGGCACAAAAATAAAAGTTCTCAAATTGCAGTGAAGCTAAGTCTAGATCAAAGAACTCATCGTAATTTTTCCAAAGGTGCAAACAATTACTCAATCTGAGTTCGTATGTAGAAGTTATCCTTAGTAAAATCTTTAGTCAAACTTTGCTAGAAAACATAATTTAGTAGAACTCTACTTAAATTTGGAGTAATGCCAAAATGAAACTCTAGCAAAATTAGTAGATAATGTTGGCAGAGTCTCACTAAATGTGGTGAAGGTTTTAGTTAGGGTTAAATTTAGGAGCACCACCAAATATGGTAGCACCTTGCTAAATTTAGTGTCATTAAGTGGCCTAATAATAGGAGGCCATGTGGCCCAATCAGATTGTCCCACTTAGCACCCCGCTGGTGTCCAGTTGGTCCAACCCAACTGAATAAAATTTGTGGTAGTTATGTATTTGGTGGAAGGTTTCAAATTAAATGGCAACTAAATCTAACTAGCATCCCACAATTTAAGTTAAATGGAAACTGCTATAACAAAACACATATAATTAAAGTCGTTTAGTGGTTAATTGTTCAGTGGTCGGAAATTTTCTTAATACATATACATAATAGTGGACGTTTTAAATGATATGTTGTGTATATGTAATAGTTATACAAATGGTGGGCAGTTTGACCAATAAAAAGTGGAAAATTTTTGGCCAAAAATGGCTCGACGATTTAACTGATTTAATATGGCCGTCTATAAATAGTTTTTATCTGCAGTCACAATTATAGGAAATGATTATAATGAATGTTGGAAACTAATTTATGGTGTAGAGATGATATAATATAACTAATAATACATAGTTCGATGATGACACGACAAAATGCGTAGTTCTAACCCAACTGTAACAGTCAACAGTTATGGTTTGTTTTAACAACAATGATTAATATAACATATGATGGTTAGCATTGCAATAGACATATGACATGTTGTAATAGTGGTTACATGGTACTATATATATATAT
>APFE030091327.1:0-11379 GCA_000404065.3 Pinus taeda
CTGTAAATTACTCATATATATTACTATAATTTATTTAAAGTAGTAATAAAAAATGTCACAAAGCTTAACATGTGTATTTATCAACTTAACTTTCCTTTTATTTCTATTTTATTTTCTAACATGTTAATTGTGGTGTACATGTCATTTTTAGGTAAACTGATTTTAATTTACATGTCAAATTGCAATACATTTGTTTTAGTGTACATAATTTATAATTCTTACTTGAATTTCTAATACATTGATTTCCATGCACATATCAATTTCTAATCATTGTTGTTATGTACATTCATTTTTTTTTTTTCATTTCAACTCAATGTTTATTTCAATGAACACTTGTCACCAATATGCTCTTTGTCTACTTGTTAGCTCACTCCTTATATAACTGATTTTTTTTTTGAGCCAATTTCTATTTCTACCTGAATTTCTATTATATTAATTAAAATGCTCATGTCACCTGCTATTCTATTCAATGTCCATTGACATAATTATTGATTTTAGTGTACATGTCAATTTCAATTTCAGTTTCCTTTTCAGTGCGAGATCCTATTTTTATTTCATTTTTTAGCACATCAATGTCAATGTATATGTCAATTTTTGATGCGCTAATTTTAAAGTACGTGTAAATTTCTAACACAATGATTTTAGTGTACATCTCAGTTCTAATTTTATGTCAATTATATTCAATTTCTAGTTCAATGATTTCAAGGTACATGTCAACTTTTAACACATTGGTCTCATGTATATTGTAATTTTTATTTTTATTTCTATTCAATATCAATTTCTATTTCTATTTTTAATTTATTTCTATCTCCATTTACACTTTATAAATTAAAATAGAAAAATATAATTATGTAAATTGCTCCTTCTATAAATTATTGCAACTTATTTAAAAGAGTAAAACAATAATTCATGAAGCCTAACATGTCATATTATTAGCTCACTTTATATATAATCGATTTTAGTGTAAATACCAAATTTCTATTTCTATTTTCATTCAATGTCAATTTATATTTCATTTCCCCATTCTATTCCAACTACTATTTCTACTTTAAATTTTAACATATTAATTATAATGCACATGTAAATTGTTATTTATATTTAATATACCTATACATAATTATTGATTTGAGCATACATGTCAATTTCTAATGTGAGCTTCTATATTTTGAAGTACATGTCAATTTAAGATGAATTGATTTTAATGTACAAAGTCAATTTCTAATACATTGACTTTAGTGGACATCCCAATTTCTCATTCTATTTCAGTGTTATTCAATTTCTAACACATTAATTTTAGTGTAAATGTAAATTTCTAAGACATTGCCTCCATGTACATGCCAATTTATATTTATATTCAATTCAATGTTAATTTCAATTCCAAATTCCTATATCTATCTCCATTTAGACATTATAAATAGAAATATAAACATCTACATATACAAATTACTCACTAAATAGATGATCATAAGTTATTTAATTCATTGAGTTAATATGTCAAAAAACTCTACCTGTCAACTACGAGATTTGTTCAATGGTTCTGAGGTACGACATCACCATAACGACCTAGTTCCAATTAACACTTTTGACATGTGTGCTCTTTGACTACATGTTAAATATCTCTTTACATAATTGATTACAGTGAAAAAGTCAATTTCTATATCTCTTTAATGTCAACCTCAATTCCTATTTCAGTTTATTTCTATTTCAATTTCAATTAAAATTCCACTTTTTATTTCATTTTCGGTTTAATTTAATACATATCAATTTATATTCTTTGGTAATTTTAATTTTAATTTTTGTTTAAATGTCAACGTTTGTTTTAATTTTAATTTCCATAGACCATTTATTTTTCAATGTCAATTTCTATTTTCATTTCAAGCCCTGGTGCATCGAATTATTTATGACTATTGATTTCTATATGTTGTGATTTTAATGTTTATTTCAAATGCAACTTCACCTTAATATTTCCGTACTCTTTTACAACTTAGAAATTGATACAGAAACATGTCTATTATTATTCTATTCAATATACATATACATAATTATTTGTTTCAATGTACATGGAAAGCTCAATTTCTATCTCTATTTCAATGTGAACTTCTATTTTTATTTCGATTTCTAACATGTTAATGTCAATTTTAAATGCATTAGTTTTAATGTACATGTAAAATTTTAACACATTTATTTTAGTGTAAGTCTCAATTCTATTTCAATTCTATTCAATTTTGAATGCATTGATTAAAATGTACATGTCCATTTCTAACACACTCATTTCATGTATATGCCAATTTTTATTTTTGTTCTATTCAATATCGTTTTCAATTACAATTTTTAAATTTATTTCTATCTCCATTTACAATTTAGGAATTAAAATATAAAAATGTATTCCATAAATTACTCATTATATATATTATTACGACTTATTTAAAGGAATAAAGAAAATGGTCACAAAGCTTAGTTTGTATACTTATCAACTTAACTTTCCTTCTATTTCTATTTCATTTTCTAATGTTGATTATGGTACATGTCTTTTTTAAATAAACTGATTTTGATGTACATGTCAATTTGTAATGCATTGACTTTAGTGTACACCTCAATTTCTAATTCCTGCTTCAATTTCAAACACATTGATATCCATGTACATATCAATTTCTAAATCATTGTCATTATGTACATTGCCATTTATTTATTTATTTATTTTTTATTTTGATCTGATGTTGGTTTCAATGAACAATTGTCACAAATATGCTCTCCGTCTACTTATTAGCACACTCCTTATATAACTGATTTTTTTTATCCAATTTCTATTTCTACTTGAATGTATATTATATTAATTAAAATGCTTGTGTCACCTACAATTCTATTCAATGCCCATATACATAATTATTGATTTTATTATACACATCAATTTCAGTTTCAGTTTCTTTTTCAATGTGAGCTCCTATTTTTATTTCAATTTTTAGCACATCGATTTTAGTGTATATGTCAATTTTTTATGCGATAATTTTAAAGTACATGTAAATTTCTAACACATTAATTTTAGTGTACATCTCAGTTTTAATTCTATTTCAATTATTTTCAATTTCTATCACATTGATTTCATTGTATGTGTCAACTTTAACACATGATTTCTTGCAGATGCATTTTTATTTCTATCCTATCAATATCGATTTCATTTCAAATTTCTATTTCTATTTTTAAGTTTCTTTTTATCTCCATTACACTTTATAAATTAAAATAAAACATATAAATAAATTCTCCTTTCAAATATTGCAATTTATTTAAGAGAGACAAAAGTCACAAAGCTTAACATGTTTTCCTTATAAGCTACATTGTATAAATCGATTTTATGAAATTCAAATATTTTAGTTTCATTCAATGTCAATTATATTTCATGCCCACCCTATTCCAATACTTATTCTACTTCAAATCTTACATCTTAATTCATAATTATTGATTTGAGCATACATTTCAATTTCTAATATGAGCTTCTATTTCTATTTCAATATCTAACATGTTGAATTTGATGTACACGTAAATTTTAAATGCAATGATTTTAATGTAGAATGTCAATTTATAATACATTTACTATAGTGGACATCCCAATTTCTCATTCTATTTCAATTCTACTCAAATTCTAACGCATTAATTTTAGTGTACATGTCAATTTATATGACAATGTCTCCATGTACATGTCAATTATTTTTATATTCTATTCAATGTCAATGTCAATGTCAATTTCAAAATTCTATTGCTTATTTTATTTCAATCTCCATTTACACATCAGAAATTGAAATAGAAACGTCTAGACATACAAATTACTCAGTACATAGATCATCAGAAGTTATTTAATTGATTAAGTTAATAAGTGGAAAAACTCTACATGTTAACTATGGGATTTGTTCAACAGTTATGAGGTACGAGATCACCATAACACCTAGTTTCAATAAACACTTTTGACGCCGGTCTATTGACTAACTTTTATGCAAAAAAAAAATGATGTTTTTTGCAACGTTCAACTTCTCAATCTATATTACAAGCAAAGATTTTGTTATTTACTCATTTCAATATTATTCACCATGTCTCAAAGGATTTAAAATAACACACACAATAATACAAAGATTCATACACAAAGCCTTTGGCAAATCCACATTTCCTTTAAACAAAGGAAAAATATATATGCATAACTCATAATCATACATTTCTCTCTTGGCTTGATTCTAAATTAATTTGGCCATTTATTTTCCCTTTAGACTTACAATATTTATAATAACATATACAAACTAAATAAATTTTCCTAGATCCATAAATCAGTCCACAAATCACTCATGCTTTTCAAGGTAGACTCGTTTTTCTGTATTGACAAAGTTTTGTCTATCCATAGCTTTTATAAATCCTAAAAGCACCCCCAATAGTTTCTAATATTTCTAAAATTTTTCTTATCCTAACAACTTGCTAATTGCTACCAAGATCTTTCCTCCTGCATTAACCTCTCATGATTTATTTCCTAATTTTTTCATGCCTTAAAAGGTTGGTTTTCTTCTTAAAAATCTTATCTACTAAATTTTATCTCTATTTATAGTTTTCTATGAAATAAAGAAATTAAAATTATTTACAATAAGGAAATAAAATTATTTTTCCATGTTAAGACTTGGTTTGGAGCTTTGTCTATGAAAATCTTAATAACTTGGAAGCTCTAATGCTCCTGCATCAGACTCCTAAGGCAGAAAACGTTCATGACCTCCTAGTCATGTCTCATCAATTTCTAAATCCTCCAGGATCCCAAACCTTGTGTTATAGTTGTCCTTTCATCTTTGCATGTTGTTGTTCAATTGCTTTGCTAATGAAAGGTATTTCAATTGGCTGAACATTCCTGTTGGATTTCCTTTTTCTGTTGCATCTTCTCTTGGATGTTCTCCTCATTAGCATCCACATTCCATCAATCTCATCATCTAACTCTATCCTTAGCTGAAATTCATGCTTGTTTTCCACATGCTGATGTATATCATCCTTTGTCATAAAATTTATAAAAAGGTTAGTCAATTTTGGCTTATACATCTCCTTTACAACCCGTTGGTCATACTTTGCAGTGTTCTCCTCATTGTCTTTCAAGAGAAATCCCTCTTCTCCTAGTTCTAATTTTTCATACTGAATATGTAGTCTTTGTCTTATTATCCTCTTCTCCAACAAATTAAGCTCCTCATACAATTCAAAAAAAACATCTTGAATTTATTTGTAACATCCATGCAATATCCATGACTTGGGTTATCTGCTAACCACTCTTCCCAAAGTTCCATCTCTTCCTCTGTGCTTCCTTCCTCTAGAAGAAGACTTTCATTCAGTATTCCAATGATTAAAATCTCCTTGAGTATGTCTTGATGAAGCATCTCTCCATTCTCTATAATCTTATGAACATATATTCTTGAATAATTTTTGCATCACTGTCATCCTTCATGGCAACTTCCAATAAATGTGTATCTCTAATATCTGTGAACACAAGCTTAAGAAAAACTCTTCGATCTCAACCATCTCGTCCAATAACTTCATTTATTCATCAACCTGCATAATAACATCATCTAAGTGTCATTCATCACCTTCAACCACACACAATGTATCATATTAAAAAATATGAGGCTCCTCATTTGATGCCTAGGCCACCACATCTCCATGTTGAAATGAATTAGTTAAATAGTTCATCAAACTGTGAATAAATTCTTCGTCAACATCTCTAGATTCCTCTTCATCAAGGAATAATCTCTTTTCAAAAACATACATTTCATATTCAACTATTATGGTTTATTCCTTTAATCTGAAATATAGCCTTCACCTTAGATTTATTTGCAATGAATGCCATCTCACATTCTTCTTCTTCATTGTCCAACCATATCTCTAGTCTTCCTCATATTCCTATAGCAACTCCACTAGTACACTAATATGTACTTTCAATTCAGCCATTTCCCTCTAGAATTCCCCATCGCTCATTTTCTTCATGCTAGTTGTCATGGCACTTGTTTTCATCTGATTATGAATTCTCTCTGAACCCACTATATGGCTATCAGTAGCCATCTTTACCTTTTCCTTTTGTAATGATCCTTATTCACTTGTGAGTAGCAAGAAGCCTTCTTCATCTTGTAACAAGTCCACTACTTGTCATGGTACCAAGTTCTCCTCTTGGTAACTCCTCTCTTCTCTTTTTCCTTGGAAATTCTACCCACACTCACTATGGAACTTCTTGTGGCAACTTCTACCCAACTTCTTCTTGGTGGAATTTGTCCTTCTCCTGATTCTCTACATGAACCTTTCTCCTCCTTTCAGAGCATGTCATCTCCTCGGCTTCAAAAGATGTTAGACTGCTGCAATTTCACCTACTCACCTTCTCTTTAGAGAACTTATGTTGTCCTCATTTCAGAAATTTATTTTTTGACTCAGTTGTATGGTAAACTCTATCACTTGAGAGTTGTACATGCTTCTGCTTCCTTTGTCACAACTTCACCTGTTCCAGTAGTTTTTATCTACAACATTCCTTTTCTACTACTTGCAAACACAAATTATTTATGACCAGAATTAATATAAAAACACCATATCCATATTTATAAGATATGTGCCAAGATATTATCTTCAACGTTATTCCTTTGATTCACTCCATTGAACTAATTCTTTTCTAGGAGCACACATGCTTTGTAATTTTTCAAAATAATACCTCTAAAAAACATACCAACTCTTTCAATATTTTGTAGTCATCTCAAATCTCCATAGAGTGTTCATCTCTAATACCACTTGATGCAGGAGAAATTGATTTTTCCTACAAAGTTCAACTTCTCAATCTATATTACATGCAAATATTTCATTATTTACTCAATTAAATATTATTCACCACATCTCAAAGGATTTAAAATAACACACACAATAATACAAAGAGTCATATGCAAAGCCTTTGGAAAATCCACATTTCCATTAAACAAAGGAAACCTATATATGCATAACTCATAATCATACATTTCTCCCTTGGCCTAATTCTCCATTCATTTGGCCATTTATTTTCCCTTTAGACTTACAATATTTATAATAACATATACAAACAAAATAAATTTTCCTAGATCCGTAAATCAATCCAAAAATCACTCATGTTTTTCAAGGTAGACTTGTTTTTACCTTATTGACAAAATATTTTATATCCATAGCTTTTCTAAATCCTAAAATCACCCCCAATAGTTTCTAATGTTTCTAATTTTTTTCTTATCCTAACAACTCGCTAATTGCTACCAATATTTTTCCTCCTACAACCTCTCATGATTTATTTCCTAATTTTTTCATGCCTTAAAAGGCTAATTTTCTTTTTAAAACTCTTATATACTAAATCTTATCTCTATCTATAGTTCTCTAAGAAATAAAGAAAATAAAATTATTTACAAGAAGGAAATAAAATTGCTTTTCCATGTTAAGACCTGGTTTGGAGCTTTGTCTCCAAAAAGATTGATAACTTGGAAGCTCTAATTCTCCTGCATCAACTTGTTAGCTCTCTCTTTACATAACTGATTTTAGTAAAAAAATCAATTTCAATTTCTCTTCAATGTCAACCTCAATTCCTATTCTAGTTTCTTTCTATTTCGATTTAAATTTAAATTCCACTTTCTATTTCATTTTCAATTTAATTTTGTACATATCAATTTACATTCAATGTCAATTTTAATTTTAATTTTTAATTAAATGTCAACATCTATTTCAATTTTAATTTCTATAACTTGATTTTTCAATGTCAATTTCTATTTTTATTTCAAGCCCTGGTGCATCGAATTATTTGCGACTATCAATTTATAAATGCCATGATTTTAATGTTCATTTCAAATGCAATTTCACCTTAATATTTTCATACTCTTTTGCATATTAGAAATTGATATAGAAACATGTCATATTCTATTCAATATTCATATACATAATTGGTTGTTTGTGTGTACACATCAAGCTCAATTTCTATCTCTATTTCAATGTGAGCTTCTATTTTTATATCAATTTCTCACATGTTGATGTCAATTCTAGATGCATTGATTTTAATGTACATGTAAATTTTAACACATTGATTTTAGTGTACTTCTCAATTCTATTTCAGTTCTATTCAATTACAAATGCACTAATTTAAATGTGCATTTCAATTTCTAACACATTGATTTCATGCACATGTCAATTTTAATTTTTGTTTATATTCAATATCGTTTTCAATTTCAATTTTTAAATTTATTTCCATCTCCATTTAAAATTTAGGAATTAAAATATAAAATTTATTTTGTAAATTACTTCTTATATAGATTACTACCACTTATTTAAACGAGTAAGATAAAATGTCACAAAGCATAACATGTTACTTATCAACTTGCCTTCTATTTCTATTTCATTTTCTAACTTGTTGATTCTGTTGTACACGTTATTTTTAGATAAATTGATTTTAATGCACATGTCAATTTGTAATAAATTGATTTTAGTATACATCTCTATTTCTAATTCTTACTTCAATTTCTAACCAAATGAATTCCATATACATATCAATTTCTAAATCATTACCATTATGTACCATCGATTTTTTATTTCTACTTGAATTTCTATTATATTAATTAAAATCTTCATGTTGCCTACAATTGTAGTCAATGTACATATACATAATTATTGATTTTAGTGTACACATCAATTTCAATTTAAGTTTCTTTTTTGATGTGAGACCCTATTTTAATTTTATTTTTAAGCACATCGATTTTGGTGCACATGTCAATTTTTGATGCTTTAATTTTAAAGTACATGTAAATTTCTAACACATTGATTTTAGTGTACTTCTCAGTTCTAATTCTATTTCAATTTCTAGCACATTAATTTCAAGGTACATGTCAACTTTTAACACGTTGATTTCATATACATTGCAAATTTTTTTCTATTTCTATTCAATATCGATTTCTATTTCAAATTTCTATTTCTATTTTTAAATTTTTTTCTATCTCCATTTACACTTTATAAATTAAAATAGAAAGATATTATTATGTAGATTGCTCGTTGTATAAATTATTGCAACTTATTTAAAGGAGTAAGACAATATGTCATGAAGCTTAAGACCTCTTCTTATTAGATCACTTTGTATATAATCAATTTTAGTGTAAATACCTAGATGCGAGTGTCAACAACGTTAATTAAGGTGATAAGACGGACCGCCGGCAGACAGGAGAGCCATATGACTACCTGCATCATCCCGCACGCTTACCTCAGACGAATTCATAACATATTGTAGAAGATAATAAATGACCTCGAAAGCTGTGACACATTCACCTCCCTCATAGCCATGGCCCCTGCAGATCGATTTGCAAATCCTCCTCTTCTCCATGGCGTTTGCCCTCCACAAGCCGCTGAACCGTGTATTCGCACTGCGACAGGCAGTCGTTGCCTGATTCTTCCTTGCTTCGATCTTGGTAATGGTTTCCATTTCTCTCATTCCAGTCTCTGTATTTTAGACCAAGCCCCGACCTCTCATGCTCACTCTTCACGTCGCTATACCTCCAACTCCTCTGCTGTCAACATAACTTACAATTCTGCTATGGCTCACCTCAGGAATCGCATGCGCAGTAGGCGCGGAGGAACCCATGGAGGATTCATCCGCTCACAGGCTTCGACCAGCTCTGCCTCAGATTCCCCGGACTCATCCACTGAGATGCCCAATCTGCTCATTTACCCTTCTCATCGCTACCCAAATACCTGAAGTGGCAGAGGTAGGAGAGATGGTGCTGTTCGCTCTGCAGATTTCCCTCTTCCTCCTTATCATGCCCCTCATAGTACTCAATTTCACTTCCGTAGTACCTTAAATTGGCCTATAATCACTTCCACTGTCACAATTTCCTTCGCGGAAGAGCCTAAGCCGCAAGCTCCTCTATCTATCCTCAGGGACAAGCAGAGCAGGGACGCTCCAGGTCGCCGAGGAATCAGCATCCCTGGAAAGAAGCAACAAAGTGAAAGTAAAACAACTTTGCATGGCAAGGCTAAAGCTAGTGGTTCATCAGCTGAGGACGACAAGCATAATGGCACGAAAGCTTCGGGCAGTAGGCACAATGACACTTGTGAGAGGCAGATGGGCACAAAAGGCGATGAGGAGGCTCCACCAACTCAAGGACATGGTGTGTCTGAAGCGGATGATGACTGGTATCAATTTGCATGCAGGATTAAGGAGGAACTAGCCCAGAGGAACCATCAGCTTAACACGCGGCCTCCTGCGAATGCATCCTGCTGCCAGGTGGATGTGTCTCACTACTTTTTTGGTTTTGGATGTGTCTCTATCTTCTGGTTGAGTCTCTGCCAGGTGGATATATTTCACTATCTTTTGGATGTGTCTCTGTCTTTTTGGTTCTGGAAATGCATTTTATCTTTGTTTTTTTGGAAAAACAAGGTTCACTTGACTATAGTTTTTTTCTGGTTCAATGGGCTGGTTTCCCCCATAATGGGGGCAGTCTTTATGGCTTCTTGGACTGGTTTCCCCTATGTAGGGGCAATCCAAAACAAATAGTTTCAATTTTTGATGATGATAGATGATCAAAAACTCTGAGGCCATGCCTCTCTGTAACCTTTTTTGTACCATATCAATAGAACAATATTACTTAGGAAAAAAAAAAATTAGTGTAAATATCAAATTTCTATTTCTATTTTCAGTCAATTTCAATTTATATTTTATTTCCCCATTCTATTCCAACTTCTATTTCTACTTCAAATTTTAACATATTATTTATAATGCACATGTCAATTGTTATTTGTATTTAATATACATATACATAATTATTGATTTGAGCATACATGTCAATTTTTAAAGTGAGCTTCTATTTCTATTTCAACATCTATCATGTTGATTTTGATGTAAATGTTAATTTTAGATGCATCGATTTTAACGTACAATGTCAATTTCCAATACATTGGCGTTAGTGGACATCCCAATTTGATCTGGATTTAAACATAAACACAAAAAATTACATATATAACCATAAATACAAATACGCAGTAGAAATCACACTTCATTTCATTAATATCAAATACTAAAATATGCTTACAAACATAATGGAAATAAGACTAGCTCGGGCGATGGTAGCGTATCTCTGAGAAGCGCTGGGGCGGTTACATGCCTTTGAAATGTGCTACAATGAGGCTTGAAGGCCTATTTATTGTTTAGAAACAATGGAAACCCCTAAAACATCCAAAAACCTAACCCTAGGAGATGAAATGCCAAACTATGGGCCCTGTTTGGGTAAATTGGTATGTCAACTTCCTAAATCGTAACTTTGGCATACGATCTCTGTTTGACACGCACAATACCTCGTTAGAAAGATCTATCCAAGAAATACAACTTTTCAGTGAGAAAGATCA
>APFE030091341.1:5377-99947 GCA_000404065.3 Pinus taeda
TAATAGTTTAAAAATAATAATATTAGAATAATTCAAGGGTTGGAAAGAACAAAAATATTTTAAATATTCAAATATAATTAATCTTATATCTAATTGTTAAATTAACTTATTATTATACAAGTAATTATAATTTCTATCAGTCAAAATTATTAGCATAAGCCAAGAGATGAGGGAGGGAGCGAGGGGAGTGTGGGGGGGTGGCGAAGGGAAGAACGTGACTAGGAAGAGAGCGTTAGGACCCAGAAACTACTGATCTTCCAGACATCCTCTCTATTGAGATTGCTTGGCCACTTTCCAATCTCAAGGCTTCCCTAAATTTCTGATGATGGAACTGCGAAACTCTAGCAATAACACTAGCCTCCTCAATACAAACATGATGTTTGGTTTTTTCTACATGCTCTGCTAGAGCAGAAGACTTGGTTCTCCTATGTTTAAGGTTAGTTGCATGCTCACCAGTCCTTTGATTAATGGAGTGACCAGTTTGACTAATATAGGGGGTCCCACAGGAACAAGGGATAATATATACCCCTTTCATATCCTTAGGGTCGATAGGATCCTTCACTGATCTGAGGGACTTACGAATGGTGTTCAGGGGCCTAAAGGTCACAGAGACATTATGTATCTTAAGAATCCTTGCAATCTTATCAATGGTCCCTTGAACAAATTGAAGATGGAAACTTGGAATCCGCTCCTTCAGTTCTCTTTTAGTTAGAGAATTCTTGGCAGCGTTGAGGAAAGCTTTCTGACCCATGTATCTACTATAGCCATTCTCAACAAAGACATCAAGGAGATGGGATTTTTCCTTCTCAAAGCTCTTTCTATTCGAGATCCTTAGGGCACGAGTAGTAAGGGTATTGAGAACACCCATCTTCTGAGCCAGGAAATGGTGGGAACTAGCATGAAGATGCTGCTCCATATGTGTTCTCTTTCAAAACACCTAGTGGGAGAGGGAACCATCACTATTCATAGAAATAAAAATATCAAGGAATGGGAAGCAACCATCGACTTCTTGTTCCTTAGTGAACTTAATGGCCGACGATTGATTGTTGAGATGATCAAAGAAGAGATATAACTCCTCTTGGCTATGAGACCATATGACATTAGTGTCATCTACATACCGTTTCCAAAGCTTGGGCAGGAGGCGGGCTAAGTTTAGAGCCTTGTATTCAAAATATTCCATAAAAAGATTAGCAATGATAGGGGATAGGGGTCAGCCCATGGAAACCCCACAAGCTTTCTCAAAGAACTCACCCTCAAAACTAAAAAAGGTGGAAGTAAGGTAGATCTCAACTAACGGAGTAGTGTCAGGATCTGTTAGGCAGTTGATTACCTCCATGGCCTCGTTTATAGGGATGCAAGTGTACAAGGAAGCTACATCAAAACTAACAAGAACGTCCCTGGAGTCAAGCTTAATGTCCTTGAGCTCATCAATAAAGGAAGAAAATTCTTTTACGAAGGACTCCGTACAACCAACTAAGGACTTAAGCCTTAATGCAAGGAACTTTGCAAGAAGGTAGGTAGGACCACTAATGGTGTTGACAATGGGCATTAAGGGAGCTCCTTCCTTGTGAATTTTAGGGAGTCCATAGATCCTAGGAGTGTTAGGGTTGCTCTCAATGAGTTTATGGTGCAGGGAACTCATTGAGCTACTAGATTTAATGGCAAGAGCCACATTCCTAGAAATCTTTTTTAGCTGGTTTTTGAGAAGAATTTTATAGCTTCCACTATTATGAAGATGATCCAACATCATATTGCGGTAATCTACCCTGTTATGAATGACGACAACTCCACCTTTGCCATCTTTTAGAACAACGATATCTTTGTTACGGTTTAAGGATCTGAGGGCTATCGATTCTTCCTTGCTAAGGTTGCTCTTAGTGGGCTTTGCCCTTCTCAAGACAATAGCACAATCTTGCCTAATAGTGTTCTTAACCCTATCAGGTAAACCTCTGATCCCAAAATCTATGTCACAAATGATATCATCCACATGGATCTTCTTAGGGGCTAAGGCTAAATTTAATCATTTACCCAAAACTTTAAAAACTAAAGGGGGAAAGGAGAAACTAGATAAATTGATAACCTTGTTATTAATATGAGATAAAGGGGAAGATTACTAATATTATTGGTGCTATGATTTAAATTATTATTATCAATATTCTTATTCTCATTAATAAATATATTATTACTTTTTATGTTATTTTTCATAGAACTATAATTTTTGTATTAATAAATAAGACATCCTTTTTAGTATTATTATCATTATTCTTATTATTATTAATATCAACCTTAACACTTTAAGCTTTACTTCTTCTTCTTCTTTTTTTTTTAATTATTAATTATTTATTATTATTATTATTACACATTAATTAATCTGAATATTTTTTATTTTTCATTCTTTCCAACCCATGATTATTCTAATTTTATTATTTTTAAAAACTATTAATACTTTATAACTAACTATATCTTGATAAAATTAATTTACTTTATTTTAATATATATATATATATATATATAAATATATATAAAGAGTAAAAATTTATAAAGTCAGTTAAAATCTTTAGGTATTTGAATGAGGCTTCTGTGATCCATATCAAGTCTATGAGATATTTGTTCGGCGTAAATCACATGAATATTCATTTGTTGACGCGTTTTTCGAAACCAACTAGTGTATAAGCCTCTCATAAAACCTTTAGTATATTCATATAAACAATTAATTAATCTGGATGAATTTAATAAAATAGTTAAAAAATCCTCTAAGATTAATTTAATAAATGATATAAACAATTAATTTAATATGAATTTTAAAATATTATAACTTATTCTCTCTAACTCTTCACTTATTCTATATTTATATTTTTATATATATTTATTAAATAGTTAAATAGCTTTTATA
This sequence comes from Pinus taeda, assembly GCA_000404065.3. Lineage (NCBI taxonomy): Eukaryota > Viridiplantae > Streptophyta > Pinopsida > Pinales > Pinaceae > Pinus > Pinus taeda. The sequence continues at coordinate 8,271 of APFE030091341.1, forward strand.
ACTAGCTATAACTTAATAACCATTTAAAATTTATATGTGTGTGTCAAGTCATATGTCCATCTGACATAATATAACTAACTTCCAATTTAATATATTAAATTAACCTATTTTTATGCCCTTGGTCCATCTAACTGATCCCCAGTCAAATTTTGTCGTTGGTCAGTATAACCATTGGAGGCTTTGCTCTGGCTATTTAACATGCAAAGCTTGATTTGATTCTTCAACTTATCTGGACGATGAACCATGCTGATTGGTTCGAAACGTGTGGATAAATGAAATATCATGTGATTTATGCCAAAAAATCTCTCGTAAAAATGAAAATTTATAATTTAAAATGTTTACTTAAAAAATGTTTATATATCTATATATAGATTGATTGTGTGGTTAAAATATTTTTGTTTATAATAGAAGATAAGGAAACTAATAGAGATTTATAACTTAAATTTTGCTTAAAAAGTGTTTATATCGATATTAGATTGATTGTTGTGTGGTAAAATATAAGAAAAAATATTGTATTTTAAAAATGTTTTTTCTATTTTATAAATGTGTTATGTGAGGATTTTTATAAAATGTATATTAAATAATAAATACAATCGGAAGTACAATATTAATTATAAACAAAAAAATTCTAGAATATATAACAATATATAAAGTTTTTTTTGAATTTTACATTAAGGTTGAATAAAATGGTTCATATAAATGACCTTGATTACAATTGCTCAATATATAATATATTTATAATTATAAATTGATATTTTTTATTTAGATATAATTATAACGTTCGAATATATTTTATATTTAGGTAAGTGTTATTATATTGTTAAAAATTTTATATATGTTTAGAGAATTTTTCGTCGAAATCACATAAATAATTTTTTGTCGACGCGTTTCGAACCAACCAGTGTGGTTCATCGTAGGATAAGTTGAAGAACCAATCCAACTTGGCTTGTTAAATAGTATGTGCAGAGACTCCAATGGCTATATTGCCAATGGCTAGTTCTGACCTAATGACCCTAGTCAAACAATAATATTCTTGTTACATTTTTTCAATTACTATTATTCTTAGAAATTAGATAAATTAGGTAAATTATATAGTTAAAGTATTCATTTGTTAATTCAACTAAAGTACTTGTTTATTAATAACAAGAATATTATTGTTTGACTGGGGTCATTAGGTCAGAATTAGTCGTTGGCAATATAGCTATTGGAGTCTCTGCACATACTATTTAACAAGTCAAGCTGGATTGGTTCTTCAACTTGTCCTGACGATGAACCACACTGGTTGGTTCGAAACGCGTCGACAAAAGATTATTTATGTGATTTCGCCGAAAAATTCCGTAAACATATATTAGCTTTTTAACCATATGATGACACTTACCTAAATATAAATATATTCGAACGTTATAATTATATCTAAATATAAAATATTCAAATGTTATAATTATATTAATATATTATATTATTTGAGCAATTGTAATTCAAGGTTCATTTATATCATTAGGTCAGAATTGGTCGTTGGCAATATAGCCGTTGGAGTCTCTGCACATACTATTTAACAAGCCAAGCTGGATTGGTTCTTCAACTTGTCCTGACGATGAACCAGACTGGTTGGTTCGAAATGCGTCGACAAAAGATTATTTATGTGATTTCGCCGAAAATTTCCCTAAATATAACAAGAGTATTAGTGTTTCACTGGGGTCATTAGATCAGAATTAGCCGTTGGCAATATAGCCGTTGGAGTCTCTGCACATACTATTTAAGAAGCCAAGCTGGATTGGTTCTTCAACTTGTACGAATGGAAGAACTTATGATGCGAAAAAAAAATTTATAAATAAAAGAATGTAATAGTAAATGTAATAAGAATTATTATTATAAAAAATATTAATATAACCTAAGTTAGAAAAATGTCACAGAATTTAAATAATATATTATGCAAATAAAGTGGTAAATTATTTGTACTTTTTCTTATTAACTAAAACTAATTATATATATTTAATTTTAGTAAAAATTAAATATAAATTTTATTTTCGGTATAAAATGGAATAAATATAAAATGAATTTTGACTGATAATCATTAAAATAATCAACTAATTAAACAGGACTATATCATTTCAATAATTTTATATTTAAAATAAATTATTTATTAATATTTTAATTAAATTTAAACAAGTATTCAATATTTTCCAAATTGGTATAAAAAATTTCAATATATTTATAATCAAATTTAAATATAATATAAAATATCATTTAAATTTTAAAACATGTTATTTATTTCTTTTTAACTTCACTTTATCGTAACTTTCTCTTATATTTATTTGCAAAATCAACAAGTAAGCTGTCCTTTTAAACCGTATTTTTTATCATAATTTTTCATCCAAAATTATAACTTTTACATATACTACTCAATAAATAATATTGTATCATGTATATTACAACTTAAACGGAAAGACTTAATTTTTGTTTTTATATTGCAGCTTAAATTCTAAATCTTGATTACACGTGGGCGACTTTGATATTAGATTCTAAACGCCGTTGAAAGCTTTTACTTTTAAAATTAATCACTTTAAGCATACTTATCTCCTTTCTGATTCCAAAAGTTTATATCTAAGCTATCCAATCCATTGCTGACAACTGCTCCTAAAATCTGTAACTTTCAACTTGATATTCGGAAAAAAGACTTGATGTATTAGTGCCATCTCTGCCCCTTCGAGTCCAATATAGCCATCTGCATGTGCGCATCGCATCGCGCCATTATTACGTTTAATGAGGTGAGAAATCTCTTTTTCATTTCTCTGTACATGTCGGGTCTGATCAGGGGATCAGAAGTCCTATAAAATATTGTCAAATAATTCCACGCAATCTCGATTGGTCACTGGCTTGTCACCATCTACATTTGTCTTTATGAGGATAAGTACTTCTGGGAAGATAAGAATGCATCAGGATCAAACGAGAAGACCATTTAGTTGCGTACCATTTATTACAGTTAAGAATATTGAAATGTTGATATTTCACATGTTAATATTTCTGCAACGGAAAATTTTAGGAACTCATATTCTTATGCCAATATTCCTATTATATTCGGACAATTTTGAAACAAATAAGATGGGTGGGGAAAGCTGACACGTGGAATCAGGTTATTCAACTGATTGCCAACCGTCGAGTTTGGCAGCATTGAAAATAGACGAGCAAGGTTATTCGTATCAACTTTTGATCAGAATAATCACTGGTCTTACCTCAAAGCTGTTTTGGGTACAGGAAAATGAGATCCCGGGTGTTCTCCATTCCCTTAAGATGCTCCACCGACGAGAATGTTCTTCATAGTATCTAAGTCAAGGTGATATATATAACTGCAGATTCCTTCCTCAGCGTGTTAGTCACTCTCATGCTTTCTTGACAAGTGATCAATTTAGGATCAGTGTTATTGGGAAAGTGGTTTGTTTTGGGTCTTTGCTCTGGTGTAAATAAGGAGATTTTGTATTTCTAGATATAGTTGGGGATGTAAATGCATTTTTTAAATTATTTTATGTATCTTGATTACTATCGGTTGTTTTTTTTATAAAGCACAAAAGGTATTATTATTATTATTTTGTTATCATATTTATTCTAGCTTTTTTATAAAGCGCAAAAGTATTATTATTATTATTATTTTGTTATATTATATTTATTTTAGTTATATATATATATATAATTGAGTCTAGAGATTATTAGACAATCCAGTGTGAGTAGTGGAGCTAATCAAAACATATTAATAACAAAATAACAAAAACCCATTTTAATGTGACCAGATAAAATGTGTGATGCACATGTTATATAAAATATTTTAATGTTAGCCAATTATATATTATATATTGGTTTCAAAGAATTAAGTATATATATCATATAAAGCAAATGAAAAAAATAAGCTTTTAGGGTTACACTTTTTCGCAGTTTGGTCTTTTTTAGGTATATGTTTTTTTTTTTTTTTTTTTCCAAATCCAACAAAGATTGTTGGATTTTTTTTGCTTACAGATTTAATTATGTACTTTATATAATATTCAAAAATATAATTTAAACACTAAAAAAAGTAGACATTTTATATATAGAGAGAGAACTACCACACATTCAGTAGAATGTCTTGAAATAATGTCAATTACACATTTCTCACTACTCCTTGGAAATTTATTCTCCACGAAAAGGACCAAGAGGGTAATGTAGGTTAGATGGATTGTTCAACTACTAGGCTAAGTTCAGTTTAGGACCAGACTGCCACAGAGCATTAGCTGTTAGCTATGAGTTTCTGCATGTGAGAACTAGCATGAGGGGAGACTCAACTTGACAATTGTTGATCTCATGGTTGTGAGGAATTTCACAAACTGTGTTCAAGATCTAGACTAAAGGACACAAATAAGTCTCAACTATACAAAGACGATATTCAAACTTGCACAAAGTATCAGATATGTATCTACTTCTGCTTGAGAAATTACAATACTAATTATCATAATGTTGATATAGAGTAATTAGGGGTTTGTGAATTTATTCAAACCCTCAACTTGAAAGTAGATTTAGTAGAGACTCTAGAGTCGAAAATAAACCGAATTCAATCACTGTGTATTTATTTGTTGTAGAATACAAAGAGAGAAATTTAATGATGTTTAAATTATACCTTCCTAGAGAGAGAAGATTTTAGTGTCGCATTTATATTCCATAAATAAACTAGAACTCAATATATCTGGAGGGTAGACTAGTAGAAAAGTTATTTAACTAAATTGTAAATGCATAAATTAGACCTATTTGTCTTTCAAAACATAGAGAAAACTGGAATTAACCACAAACAGTAATAAATTGAATAAGTTCTACTACCAAAACCAAAGCAACCAAGATACTGTCATGAATAGTATAATAAGAAGGCAACTGTAGCAAAAGACAGAACCAAAATAAAACTACATCTATTAATAGGAAGAGTGAAACCCTGTCGAAAGGGTGCTCATAAAAAACCAATGCCTAGGGTTTATATTTAAAACAATAATGGATGGATGATTAACCATTAAATTTCATAATATTGGTGAACACAAAAATTATGTCGTAAACATGCATAAGTAATTACGAGAAGGAATAGAGTGGCTTATATATTAGCCTGAGAAAAACTGGAAAGTACATATAATACCACATTCATAGAAACAAGGGCATAAATAACAGTTTTTGCAAAGTGAGGCAATCATAAAAATATCAAAACCTTTACATTCAAAAGACTAGGTACTCTTAACAGAGTAACCCTCAATGGAAACAAAAGAGACCACACAATTTATCATATTATATAGATTAACAACTTGGTGGAGGCATGCGAAATGAACCAGTCCATCACCCCCTTCACTGAAAGAGTATTGCGTAAACAAGCTAGCAACCCTAACTGAAAGAGAATTCAAAAAGAAACTCCAAGTTCTCATTAAGCTATGGCTATCCACTTTACTCGATATTTGGAGAGAGTTGAGGTCTTTCATAGCCCCATGACATGAAAAGGGACATAGACTCAAACAAACCATTCTGAAGTAAAGGAATATTAAAACCCTTGGCAACTCCTGAAACAAGAAAATAATGCAATTTGTTAGGAAAACACAAATAATATAGCAACCAATTGAAATAGTGGTGTCAGAATGGAGATGCTTGTAACATATTGTTGAATTCTAGCTGGCCTTGTTTGGTAACTGAGTGCAGTAAAGGCTCAAGTAACCTCGTAGAAGAGCGGAAAAGTCAAGTAGGCATAGCATATCTAATCAAACACACAGAGTCACCAAAATTGATAGAATCAATGTAGCCTCCACACCTGGGCGATTTTTGATAGCTGAAGAAACTTGCAGACGAAGATGGGGAAAATGTCGAATTCCGTGGTGGTGAAGGTACCTAAGGAGGTAGGGTTCCAAAGCCTACCATTTGATGAACGAGTGACATAGAGCCCTCAATGAGGAGTTCTTTGCAAGACGGTGACCCACAACTGTAACGTGCTAGGAACCCTCAAGAATCCTAGACTGGCTAATGTTAAGTTCAATGAACGAGTGACAAAGAACCCTTAATGACGGGCTCTTTGCCAAGGGATGACCCACAACTATAACGCACCAAGAACCCTCGAGAATCATGGACACACCAATGTTAGGTTGTGGTAAATATCGAGTATTATACATAAGAGGAAGGGTTCGATGGAACTTGGAAGCAAATGAATTACATGTGTAATAATAAACTTAAGATTTTTTTACAAATGTCATTGCTATGTACTTAAATATTTAATCAATTATGAAGAATCTTATCATAAATCATAATTATAATAATATAATCAATGGTGAGTGGACTTTTCCTGTAAGGTTTGGTTATTGCCTTTTAATTTTTTTTTATATGGTAAAGTATTTTGCTGAGGTTTATGAAAAGTGGTATCAGAGAAGTATCAAAGAAGACTCAGGTTACAAAGTTGAGCCCTCTAGGTGATAAATGAATAAGAACAATTGTGATGTGCACAGAGAAAGAGAAGTAGCTAACATGAGGAGGACTAGACTTAAACCGCTAATACCAGCGATGAGAGTTGGAACAATACCCTTTCCAAGAACCAATCCTAAGGTATGGATACAGTTGGGGGAGGAGTCACATAATACCAACGCTGCCATTTATGAGATTGTGCAAGAATTGAAGAATGCAATGGCTCTTTTGCAGGCAGATAACGAAAGGCTGATGCAGGAACAAGAGAAGATTAGGAAAATTCTGTCTAACAAGCAGAATCAATGGCAACCCATTCTGAGTCCTGAACATGGAAACAAGACTGGTGATCAAGAATTCAGAAGTGAGCATCTAGAAATGGAAGGAGGGGAAGACAATCAAGAAGAAGAATCAAAGAATGTATCTGATCATAAAAAGCACAAATGACAAAAAATCGACTTACAAGGAGAATTTCAAAAGTTAAAACCTCCCCTCTTCGACGATGAATAGGAGGAGGTTGTTGAAGCCTGGCTTATTAACATGAATAAATACTTTCAATTCTATGAATATGACCACAATTTAAAAGCTCACCTAGGCATCTATTAATTACAGGGAAAAGCCACCCTATGGTGGGAGGAGGTGAAAATAGTACGTGAAGTAAATGAACAAAATGTAACTTGGGAAAAATTTCCAAGGTAGTTTAAGAAAAAGTACTTAACCAAAAGAGTTTATGATGAGAAGGAAAAAGAGTTTCATGATCTCCAACTAGGACAATTGTCTATGGATTAATTCATAACAAAATTCACATCATTGTTGCAATTCCTTACATACGAGAAGAAAAAGAAAAGGTAGAATGATTCATCAGCAGTCTGCCATTATTTATGAGAGAACATCTAGAATTTGACAATCCGAAGACCATGGATGAAGTTATAAGAAAAGCTCATTTATGCTATCAGCAAACCAGGAAAAGGGGGGATGGAGGAAAGAGATGGACTAATAAAAAACGAGTCAAGTTTTCACTCGATAGGAAAGGAAATAAGACCATTATTAACAAAGGACCCTATAGAGGGAAAAAAACCAAAAATGTGAATAGAAATCAGCCAAGGTTCAAATTCCGAGAGAATCTAAGTCAAATGAGAAATCAAATAAGAGTGAGGTGGAAATAGCTACCAAACCCCAAGTGCAATGTTGGGGATGTGGAGGACCACATTATGTTGAAAATTGTTCGTACCATAAAGGAATTGGTCAAGTTCCACGGATTCAAGGAGCATCAACAATAGGAGATTTGGTGAAAAGTATTCTGAAGATAAATGTTGCTCTCGAGGATCATCAGGATGATTACCAACCTACGCTAATAGAATTCAAAGGTAAGGTATTTGACCAAATCATATCTATTTTGATTGATCCATGAGCTACTTCGAGTTATGTAAGATGTTAAATTTAAGAACTCATGGTTACTTCAACTTGCTAAAGGAGCAAAGAGAAGGGTGTTGGCTAAAGTCAACAGTTTCCCTTTGAAGCTAGTAGCTCAATCCATTGTGGAAGACTTGAATATCTCACATTTAGGATCATATGATGTCGTAATGGGTGTGGACTGGCTGGAGAAATGTTGGTCCCTCATTAATTGGAAAGATAAAACTATTAATTATGTTGATGAAGAAGGAAGAAGACAGGAAATTCATGGTATACAAACCCCATTGAAAATAAGACCAATAAGAACTTCCCAATTAGAAAAATGCATATGAAAGGGATTCCAAATTTGTGCAATACAGGTAGGGTATTCAAACAAAAAGGAAAAATATGTTACCTTATAAATATACCTGTGGTACAAAATTTTCAAGACATATTTCCTGAGGAGATTCTAGGACTTCCTCCAAAGAGAGATATAGATTTTAACATCAAGTTAATTACTGGATTTTCCTCGGTATCCTGAGCTTCGTATTGCATGAGCATACCAGAACTGGCAGAACTAAAGATGCAACTACAAGAATTACTTTATCAGAAGTATATTCACCCAAGTGTATCACCTTGGGGACCTCTCATACTCTTTGTTAAGAAGAAAGATGGAACTTTACGTTTATGCATAAATTATAGGCAACTAAACAAATTGACGGTCAAGAATAAATACCCCTTACCCTATATTGATGAATTATTTGACCAGTGTAAGGGAGCTACTGTATTTTCAAAGATTGATCTTTGTTTGAGGTACCATCAAATTACAATAAAGAAAGAGGATGTAGCCAAAACATCCTTTAGAACTTTCTATGGGCATTATGAGGTCATTGTATTTCCATTCAAATTGACTAATGCACCCGTGACTTTTATGTGTTTGATGAACAATGTTTTTCATCAATATTTTGATAAATTTGTGCTGATTTTCATTTATGATATACTAATATACTCCCGAAATGTAGAAAAACATAAGGAGCACTTACAAATTGTCCTACAAACCTTAAGGGATCATCAGTTGTACTCCAAATACAACAAATGTGATTTCATTAAAGAGTAGATTCAGTACTTAGGACATATCATTACCAAGGATGCAATTGTTGTAGACTCGAAGAAAATAAAAACCATAATGGAATGGCTAGTAACAAATAACATAAAAGATATAAGATCAGTCATCAGTTTGGCTAGATATTACGGGAGGTTTGTTGAAGGATTTTCTAGGGTGGCATATCCCATTACCTCCTTGCAAAAGAAAGGGAAAATTTTTACATGGACCATAAATTGTCAAGAAAAAATTAATCGATTAAAGCACTTTCTTACCACTGCACCTATTTTAAGCATTGCAGACCCGAATAAAGAGTATGGCATATGTCAGCAAAGAAGGTGTAGGGGGCATGCTAATGCAAGAAGGCAAAGTTATTGCTTATGAATCCCAGAAGCTTAAAGAGCATGAACAAAAGTATTCCTATTACGACATGGAGCTCACAACAATTATCCACGCATTAAAAATATGGTGATATTATTTATTGGGTAAGAAATTATTGTTGATGGCAGATCATCATACTTCAACTAATTATCTTAGGCAACCTACCCTAAATGCTAGACAAGCCCATTGGATTGCTTTCCTGAGTGAATTTGATTTTGAAATCAAGCACTTGAACGGAAATGAGAAACGAGCCATGGATGCCTTGAGTCGGAAAGTGTATTGTATTTACAAAGTCTCTTCTAGTGAAGCTCATACCACTTTTAAAGAGAAAATTAAAGAAGCAATAGAACAGGATCTTGAATATAAAATTTTATGGCAACAAGCTAAAAATTCAAACACCAATGAAAATCAACTGGGATATGAGGTAAATCAAGAAAAAATGTTTATTTATTGTGGAAGAATGTATGTAGCCAATTAGAAAAATATTAAACAACTAATTCTAGATTAATACCATAAAAATCCGTGTACCCATCCTATGTATCATAAATTAATCACTACACTCCAAAAGGAATATTTCTAGCGTGGTATGAAGAAATAAGTAGTTGACTATCTATCTCACTATTTGAAATGTCAACAAGTCAAAGGAGAGCACCAACACTTAGCTGGACTACTCCACCCATTACCTATTCCGGAATGGAAGTGGGAAATCATTTCCATTGATTTTATTAGAGGACTACCTATGTCTAAAAGACAGAATGACTCAATAATGGTTGTATTCGACATGTTGAGCAATTATGCTCATTTCATACCTATACAACCTACTTTTAACACTGTACAAATTGCGAACATATTTATAAAAGAAATTTTTAGAATACACGGAATACCAAAGGCAATAATTTTAGATCAAGATGTGAAATTCACATTTGCATTATGGAAAGCCTTGTCTTAAGGTTTTGGCACACAGTTACATTTTAGCATAATCTACCATCCTCAAACTGATGAATAGACAGGACGAGTAAATCAGATAGTGGAAGACATGTTGTGAATGTGTGTAATGCAGGAAGCATATAAATGGGAGGATTACATATATTTAGTGGAGTTTGCTTACAAAAATAGTTACCATATGTCTTTTCAAGTGAGTGTGTTTGAAGTACTATATGGCTACAAGAGCAGAACACCCTCGAATTGGGGTAGTCTTGAAGACAAATTGATGTTGGGACCCGACATGTTAAAGGAAATGGAAGATACCATTAAAAAATTACGCTCGAACCTAAACACTGCTCGAGACCAACAGAAGAATAATGCTGACAAGAAGAGGATTTTTCGAGAATTTCAAGTTGGAGACCATGTTTATGTATAGGTACGAGCCAAGAAGATTACCTTACAATGGTGTGGTTGTACTAAATTAGCATCCCAATTTTGTGAACCCTTTTCAGTCCTAGCTCGAATTGGACCTGTGGCCTATCAGCTTGCCTTGCCCAGCCACATATGTGTGCATAATGTTTTTCATGTATCAATGTTAAAAGAATATGTATATAGACCTAACCATATAATTGATTGGCAAGGCATACAGGTAATCGGTACAATCATAAGAAATATTTATTTATTATAATCCTATTGAAGTACAAACGTCAGAGGAAGGTTGACTAATTTTTTTTATTTTATGTGTAGGTCGAATCGGAAGGTGAGTTCCTGGTCGAGCCTCTAAGTATACTCGATCAGAGAGAAGTAACTCTGAGGAGGCAAGTTATCGCCCAAGTTAAAGTACAATGGAAATATTTTGGGCCAAAATAATCCACTTGGGAGGATGAATAGGTTATAAGGAGGCCTATACAAGTCTATTTGCAATGAATAAACATTGGGATGATGTTTAATCTAAGGCAGGGAAGATGTGATGTCCCCAGCAATTGTAAATATTTAATTACCACAGTGAGACAAACTTGATACTACTAATTATGTAGGAATTCTAAATAAAATACTTTTATATATATTTATATATGTTTAAAGATTTTGATCAAGTTGCGGAAGAAGTGAATGTCTTGAAATAATGTCAATTACACATTTCTCACATGTCAGTAGTCAGGGGAGGTGGTTATCTACACTAACTACTCTCAGAGATTTATTCTCAAGGAAAAGGATCGAGAGGGTAATGTGTACTTGAGATTAAGAGAGGGAATACTGAGGAACAAGAATCCATGTTGAGAGGTCAGATGGATTGCTGAGGTTAGTGGGCTAAGTCTGGTTAGGACCAGATAGCTACGAAGCATAATAACTCTTAGCTATGAGTTTCTGCATGTGAGAAGTAGCATGAGGGGAGACTCATCTTGAGAATTGTTGATCTCATGGTTGGGAGGCATTTGACAAAATTTGTTCAAGGTCTGGACTGAAGGACATAAATAAGTCTAGATTGTACAAAGATGATATTCAAACTTGCACAAAGTATCAGATAAGTATCTACTTTTACCTGAGAAATTACAATACTAATTATCAGAATGTCAATATAGAGTAATTATGGATTTATGAATTTATTCAAACTCTAAAGAAAAAAGTAGATTTAATAGAGACTCTAGAGTGGAAAATAAACTAAACTCAATCAATGTGTGTATTGATATACAGTAGAATAGAAACAAAGAAATTTAATTTTGTTTAAACTATACCATCCTCGAGAGAGAATATTTTAGTGTCTGGAATTTATAGTCTAGGAATAAACCATAACTCAATACATCCAAAGGATAGACTAGTAGACTAGTAGACAAGTTATTTAACTAAATTGAAAATGCGTAAATTAGACCTACTTGTCTTTCAAAAGATAGAGAAAACTAGAATTAAGCATGAAGAGTAATAAACTGAATAAGTTCTAACTACCGAAACCAGAGAAGCCAAGATATTGTCATGAATAGTAGAATAAGAAGGTGACTGCAGAAAAATATAGAACAGAAATAAAACTACACCAATTACCAGGAAAAGTGAAACCCTGTCGAAAGGGTGCTCATCAAAAACTAGTGCCTAAGGTTTATATTAAAAAACAATAATGGACAAAAGATTAACCATTAAATTTCATAGTACTTTTGAACCCATAAAGTCGATCGTAAACATGCAGTCCACTGTAAACATGCATAAGTAATTATGAGAAGGAACATAGTGACTTATATATTAGCTTGAGAAAAACTGGAAAGTACATACAGTACCACATTCATAGAAGCTAGGGCATAAATAGTAATTCTGCGATCTGAGGTAGTCTAAAAAACATTGAAACCTTTACATTCAAAAGACTAGGTACTCCTAAAAGGGCAACCCTCTCCAGAAACAAAAGAGACTACACAATTTATCAAATTATACACATTAACAACTCAGTCGATACACGAGAAATGAACCAGTCCATCACCCCCTTCATTGAAAGTGTATTGAGCTAATAAGCCAACAATCCTAATGGCCAGAGAATTCAAAAAGAAACTCCAAGTTCTCATTAAGCTATGGATATCCACTTTACCATGTATCTGAAGATAGTGGAGGCTTGGCATAGCCTCGTGACCTGAAAACGGACATCGACTCAAACCAACCATTCCAAAGTGAAGGAGTATTAAAACCCTTGTTAGATCCTGAAACAAGAAAACAATGGAATTTGTTAGGAAAACACGAAGAATATAGCAACCAATTGAAACAATGGTGTAGAGCAGAAGAGTCAAGCCGGAATATCATAACTAATGAAACACACAGAGTCACCAAAATTGACAGAAGAACTATAGCCTCCAGACTTGGGTGATATTTCACGGTTGAGGAAGCTCGCAGTCAGAGATGGGAAAAATGTTGAATTCCACGGTGGTGAAGGTACCAAGGAGGTAGGGTTCCAAATCTTACCGTTTGATGAAGTCAAGTGATGGAGAGCCATTGATGAGGAGCTCTTTCTAAGGTGGTGACCCACAACTGTAACGCATGAGGAACCCTCGAGAAGCCCAGACCCACCAATGCTAAGGTGTGCTAAATATCAAGTGTTAGACGTAGGAGCAAGGGTTCAATCAAACTTTGAAGCAAATGAATTACATCTGTAATAATAGACTTACGATTTTTTTACAAACTTCATTGCTACTTAAATATTTATTCAATTATGAAGAACCTTATTAGAAATGATAACTATAATAATATAATCAATGGTGAGTGAACTTTTCCTGTAAAGTTTGATTATTGTCTTTTAATTTTTTTAATTTTTTTTTTTTTGTATATGGTAGAGTATTTTGCTAAGCATATGACAAGAAGTTTTCTCTCAAAAAAATTAATCTCTGCTCATATTAGATGTACTTAAAATAGATTTATATTAGCATAAAATGACTCAATTCAATTTAAATTCCATTTTTTTGGAACTGTTTTTTGTTTTGGTTTTTTTTAAAAATAAGTTATTCTCTTGATTTTAAGTAATGCATTGATATTTTTAATTACTTCCTTTTCTCATGAATTTAGGTTTTCTGGTTTCTAGCATAATTGTATAGTTTGTTTTGCAATATCTATCCATTTTTTCCAGGTTGGATAGCAAAGGGGTTATGGACGAATCAAATCAATGTTTTGCATAAGTAATATTTCTGAGGGTTGCTCCAAGTCAACTAGTATCGATTCAAACGTACGTGTATTTACGGATAAGATGTACCTGTAATGCCAATCTGATATTACTCATGGAATTAGATTTTCTGGTTTCGGGCATAATTGTATAGTTTGTTTCGCAATTTCTATTGATTCTTCCATGTTGGTTAGGAAAGGGGTTATGGATAAGCCTGATCAATGTTTTGGATAAGTAATTTTTCCATTGGGTTGTTTCAGGTCAGATATTATCAAATCAAACGTACGGATTTTTATGGATATATGGGTTTCAATCTGAGAAAATATTATTTTTATCTTTTATTTATATATTTAATTGTGTTCTTAATATTATGATTAGTTCTTACCAAATCCAATGCAGAAAACCGATAAATATGGAACATAAGTTATTCAATGGAAAATCTTTACAATAAATGCAAGTGACAGAAAACATTGTGTTTTCCAAGTCCTTACTTTAACACCGTTACCAAGGCAGGCTAACGTAGAATTCACCCTATTTTTTTATATGATTTGATTTACTCTTTTTACAGGTTGTAAGGCCATGTACCCTAGATATATATGACCTGAAATGCAAGCTCCATTGTTGGGCTGCCAAAACAGCGGAACAGAAATGGAAGACCTTTTGGATTTGCTGGAAAATTAATCCCAATCACTGCATTAAATACACTGACAACAACCATATTTGCAAGAAAAATTTTTGCATGTTGCAGATTTGTTTGTAGGCTGAAGTAGTAAGAGTTTTTCATGCAGTAGTCTATAACGCGACTTTTTGAAAGCCTTTCCGGCGGATTTTTCCGGTCAAAATCTGGCAGCAATTCATTGGAATCCCAAGTTTGATAGCTAGTTTCTGCACAATCAATGGCTCCCAGGGGTTTTTCAGGGCACTGAATCCAAATATGCAGTTAAAAAACCATTTTAACAGCTAAAAATCCAGATTTAACCTCATTTCTTCCACCGGATTCCGGTGAAAGTCGCATTATAGACAACTCCGTTTTTCATTTCGCAGCACACATCTTGAATGTGTATTTAATGAAGAGTCCGTCAAACATTTAGGCAAGGGCTAACGAGTCTACTATCGGGTATTAAATGCCCGCTTATCTGCAAGCGCAACAGCCATATAGCCTTCAGTGGAGATAGAGTGTTCGGAAACAACCATGCCCGTCTGTTTTAAATGGCTATCGAGCTTGCAGCTAACCAGGCATTTTTAATGCCCGATAGCAGACTGGTTAACGTTTTCCAAACATTTAAGGCTCAACTATTACTTGTAGTCGGCAACCTCTAAGTTCATAAAATCACTTACCTTGTACATTCACCCATCACTTGTTTTAATGTTTTGGCTTTGTAATAAATTTATTTGTTGAAATGTATTTTGGATATACATGAGTAAATGGCTTTAAGTTTTGAGTGGGTAAGTGGCAAAAAAATATTGGCTTTAAGTTTTGAGTGGGTAAGTCGCAAAAAATTATGAAGCAAATATTGGTGGGCACTTGAAAACAAGTTTTTACGAAGTTTTACATAGAGTTACTCCACAACCCTGGTGAAGCTTAAATCCGAGTAAAATCTTTTGTTTTACTTGGAGTTTCCTCTTCCATTTACCACAACCACATTGTTTTACTCTATTTTGCTGTGAGTAAATTTCTGTGTTTTATTTAAGCTTCTCTAGAGTTTCGATTTGCTTCCCGCAAATGATTTTCGAGGAAAAATCCTCTCATTTTCCCTGTAAACTTTCTAACATGGTATTAGAAAAGGTTAAACTTTGTTAGTGTAAAAACAAGTGTTTTTACTAGCAATTAAAAATTGTTCTGGGGCACAGTTTTGAAGTGTATTTACCTAGAAAAAATTTTACACTTAAAAATGGCAACATCAAGCACAAGATTGACTAATCCTCGTATACCACAATTTAATGGGAAAAATTATTATTATTGGGCTATTACAATGAAGACTTTGTTTTTTCTCAAGACATTTGGGGTTTCGTGGAGAATGGTTTTAAAGAACCACCGGATGCAACAACATACAACACTCACAATTTAATGGGAAAATTTATTATTATTGGGCTATTACAACGAAGACCTTGTTTTTTTCTCAAGACATTTGGGTTTTCGTGGAGAATGGTTTTAAAGAACCACCTGATGCAACAACATACAACACCTTGTCTCAAGAAAAAGGGATTTGTTGAGGGAAAATAAGAAGAAGGATGCAAAAACACTCTTCTACATTTTTCAAGAAGTTCATGAAATTATTCTCCCAAGGATTGTAGCAACAATGAATTCCAAGCAAGCATGGGACACCCTCCACACAACTTACCATGGCATGGAAAATGTCATGACAATAAAACTGCAAATTTTGAGAAGAGACTTTGAAATAATTTTTATGAAAGTGCTTGAGAGTGTAGACGCATTTTTTACACATGTAATTTGATTGGTTACTGAAATCAGTCTCATTGTGAGACACTTGAGGAAAGGAGGATAGTTGAGAAATTTTTGAGAAGTCTTCGAGCAAGGTTTGATGCCATTGTTGTTGCCATAGAAGAGACAAAGGATCTCTCACTGTTTTCTGTGGATGAAGTTCATGCATCACTGGTTTCTCATGAACATAGACTGAATAGAGAAACAAACTCCTCATTGGAGTATACCTTTAAGACACAAGGTTCATTTGGTCAAGGTAGAGGTAGAGGAAGATCATATGCTAGAGGAAGACGAAGAAACCCACACAGAGGTGGAAGAAGCAACACTTCAAGCTCAAATGGAAGGGGAAGCAATCAAAATCCAAGTCAAGGCCCAAGCCAAAATCAAGCACAAGGTCAGAGGTATGATAAATCCCAAGTTTAGTGTCATTATTATAAGAAGTATGGCCATTACGAAAATGAATGTAGGAAGAAGCAATATGACATAAGTGAAAAACCAAGTGTAAATTTTACAATGGAAAATCAGAACCATGATAGCATGCTTTTAGCTTGTAATGTAGCACAAGAAAAACAAAGTGATGTATGGTTTCTAAATTCAGGGAGTAGCAACCACATGTCACGGAACATAGAAATGTTTTCCAATTTAGATGAAAGTGTGAAATCTGAAGTGACATTAGGGATTGATAACAAATTCTCTGTCATGGGAAAAGGAAGAGTCAATATTCTAACAAGGGGGAGAATAAGTATATTTCAAATGCTTATTTTGTCGCTGGTTTGAAGCACAACCTCATAAGCATTGGGAAATTCATGCAAAAGTGCTACAATGTCTTTTTCAAAAATGATGAGTGTACAATCTTGGATAAGCCTCCACGTAGGCAGTTGATTGAAAAAGTTTAGATGACAAACAATAGAATGTTTCCCCTAAAGATAAAATGATATTTTAAGGAATAAAGTGCGCAAGCACAACTATCAATGAACTCACAAGATGATGGAAGAAAAGATGCAACTGTCAGACAAGTAAACTTTCAATCATAGGTCAAAGATGAAAACTAGTTATGGCATTTGAGATTTGGTCATCTCAACTTTGGAGGTTTGAATTTGTTGCATAAAAAAGACATGGTGAATGGGTTGTTTCTTATATAAAAAACAAACAACCTATGTGAAGGATGTATCTTAGGCAAGCAACATAGAGAGACATTTCCAGCAGGAAAATCAGTGAGGGGAAAGGCACCTTTGGAGATTGCCCACTGAAATTTAAGTGGAAAAATGTAGACACCATCAATTTGTGGTAGTTACTATTTATCGACCTTCATAGATGACTACACAGGGAACATATTAGGAGAAGTTGAGAAAATAAGATTGCAACAATGTCAATCTAACATTATACAAAAGTATAGTGGGCATCTTGATGTATTTGACCACCACTAGGCTGGATATAATGTATGCAGTGAGTTTGGTGTCGAGGTTCATGGTGACACCCAAGGAGACACCTTGGGAAGTATCCAAAAGAATGCTAAGGTATGCCAACAAGACAAAGGAGTATGGTATTTTGTACATTGCAACAACTCATTTTAGGTTGGTTGGCTACAATCTCACTGATTGGGCATGAAATGTCGATGACAGAAAGAGCACGAGAGGATGTGTTTCTCATTTGGGTTCAGGAGCCATTTTATGGGCCTCCAAGAAGCAACTGCTAGTGTCATTGTCAACAATAGGAGCTGAATATGTTTCCACAACAACAACAGAGTGTCAAGTAGTTTGGATGAGAAGGATGTTGAGTGTTGTTTTCCATGACCAAGGAGGAACAATAAATATTTTTTACGAAAACACTTACACAATTGCATTGGCAAAGAATTATGTTTTTGAGAAGATGACCAAGCACATTGATTCTAAATATCACTTTATTAGAGAGTTAATTAAATGGTGAAATTTTGTTGCAGCACTACACGTCAAAAGAACAATTTGCTGATATTTTCACAAAGCCATTGGCGCATGATTTTTTTTATCTCATAGATTTTTTAGGAATTGTCAATGACGGTAGTTGTGATTAAGCGGGAGTGTTGGAAAATTAATCCCAACAACCGCATTAAACACGTTGACAATAGTCATACTTGTCAGATGGATTTTGGCAGGTTGCAGATTTGTTTGTAAGCTAATGGATAGAAGCTCTAAGCAGGAGTACAAGTTCTCCATTCCGCAACATACATCAATCATTTAAGAAGGAATGTGTATTTAATGAATATTTGGTTAAACAATTATGCTACAACTATTACTTCCAGTCTGCAACCTCTACAAGTTCAGAAATCACTTACCTTGTAGATTCGCTCATCCTGTGTCTTAATGTTTTGACTTTGTCATAAATTTATGTGTTGAAATGTATCTTGTATATACATGAGTAAATGTCTTTAAGTTTTGAGTGAGTGGGTAAGTGAATGGATAAGTCTGTGAGGTAGAGAGGAGAAAATTGTGGAGCAAATATTGGTGGGCGTATGAAAACAAGTTCTTACTGAGTTTTACCGAGAGTTACTGTGCAACCCTTGGTGAACTGTAAATCACAAACACATTATTTTACTCTATTTTGGTGTGAATAAATTTTTGTTTTACTTAAGTCTTTGTCGAGATGCGATTTGCTTGCAGCGACGGAAGACTTGCTTGCTACAACTGATTTTTGAGGCAAATTCCTCTCCTCTGCCCTGTAAACTTTCTAACATGATTTTGATTTGAAATCCACTATCGTGAGTATACGTGCATAGAGGTGCATTCCACAACCTAGTATGATGTGTAACCCTATCCCTCTGTCAACTCATAAAAAAAAATTGTTGTCACATGAAGAAATTGGATCTTGTCTAGTCATGTTAGATCTATGTTTAAGATGGATCTATGGTTGTTAGTAGATAATCCTCTCTTTATCATTTTAAGTGAGCGCAATATTCCAATGAGTTCAAGTGTTTTATTTTCTCTTATCTTCTGCAATTGTATATTGGGGAGCACTTATGTTGCCAAAGCTATAAAGGTAACCAATATATCCAAACCTATTGAGTCATAACTAGGCGAGGGTAGTATATGCACGTCATTGGATCAGAACACGTACATTATCCAACAACCAAAGATATTGAGCCATAAATCCATAAATACATTGTCTAGAGTATATGCCCACTTTTAAATCGAAACAAATACATTATCCAACCATAAACATATACTACCCCGTATTCATGACTAGATAGCTTAGAAAATAAGCCTAGCTATTATATAAATCTTAAAAGCCAAGTAAGATTTGTTAAAGAAAGTTTTGAATGAATAGTAAGAGTTGATCGAGAAAGTTTCTTCATCTACATATACTACCGGTGCTTCTCACGTGCCACAATAAACTTTTGCATAAAGAAGTCAACTTTAGTATCTATAGCTATATATTTTATAGACTATAATGCCGCAAACACATCTTTTGAAATACAATGTCATGTATTCTAACCTCATATGTTTTCTTACTGCGTCCATGTGACATTGTTTTTCAAACGTTTTATTATTTGCAGCATGGAAGTTCACTATTTTAGAAATTGATTTGCTTGCTATTGACCAGCACAATTACATACATTACTAAATATGGTTTATATTATGGTTTACATAATTTTGGTTTCTATTATGGTTTACATAATTTTGCAATGCAATGTAACATTGTGATAATGATTGTATTTTGATTTTTTACAGTATAATAATTGTATTTTAAATTTTTATATTGTTACAGCTATAAATAGATTTTTATACTATTTTATTCTCAATATTAAATTTTAATAGTATAAATTTTAACATTATTAAACTTAATATTCTCAACAAAAAAATTAATATATTAAACCCAAATTTAATATATTAATTCACAATTATAAACCCTAAAGTTAAACTATAAACCTTACCACTAAAGTTATAAAAGCTACTAAAAACAAACTCAGGACACATCTTATACTAAATTCCTAGAGTATTGTTTAATTTGCAACCAAGAATGGCAATGTAATTGTCATGCTAGTTGTTTGTATTATTGATCACTAATTTGAAAGTGTAACCAGGTTCACAACTAATATTCAACTGAGATTCCTGAAATATGCTACAGCTCCGTGAGTCTTCCTTCCAGTGGCTAGAGAAGAGAAGGGTTATAATTTGTAATAGAGTCAATATTTAGGCGCAATCGAAGGTTATAGCTATTTAACAAGGATGGGCAACTCTATTCATCAGGGATTTCAGTCATATTCCAAGTAGATGTATTGAGCGTAACTCAATTAGAAGGATGTTTCGTTGTAAAAGAAATCTATGGATAGTCCTTTTCTAATTACAGATAGAGCGGTTGTTAATCAAATATATTTTGTATCAATGAGATACACTTTTTTAGATATCTAAATTCTCAAAGGTTTGATATTTCTATATTCTTAATTCACAAAGTTTTTCTTCACACAACATTTTGATTTATTAAACGTCAAGATGAATACCAAAATTATAGTAAAGAAGCCAACTATAAGAGAACTATCTGTTTGAAATAGAGACCCTTGTAGGCATAAATATTCTCCAACTAAATTTTAAATTATTGTATTTAATTTATACCAGCCTACTGAATTGAATTGTCATGTTATAATATTGAATGGAATTGAAGTTCCGCCAAGAATTTCAAATTTTAATTCCAATTTATTATTATTTTCAAGAGGTATTGATTTTTATTAGCGTTATACTGTAAGGCATGGAAGAAAGGAGTTGGAGCGAACAGTTGCATTGCCATTTGTTGAATTTGACAATTCCGTTATGCTATTTGAATATACCAAACTTGAGATGGTGCCTTTCACAGGGTATATGGACATATGGACTGTCTAACCATTTCAATCATTTTTATTTCATGTCACATATGTGTTGTGAGTTAATTAATGAAACTTCAGCCAATATTATTCTTTCATCTAGTCTAAGATAAGTTTGTTGGTATCCCGTTCCCAACTACAACCATATATTAATTTATTAACATAGATAATTCGTTCATTTCTTTTAGATAGGAACATAGCTATTATGCTAAAGTGGAAAGAGTAGGGTGGCTAATTGGAGATAAAATTTTATTTTATGCCATGATTAAATGTTCGTCTTCACCTTACATGTAAGCTTAAGCTTTCCTTTACTGATTGCCAAAATTTAAATCTTGTCTTAGATGAGCTACAACATAGCATTGTACACAAAATTTACCATCTTGCCTTACCTTAGTTGCAATATTGAGATCTCCAAAAATTAAAACACAACAAAATTTGTTTTCTTTACACATTTCCAAATGCAATCTTAGTTATGATTTCATAGGTTGGAACTATCAATAAGTATTTAAATATTTGTCAATTTACTATTTTGGCAATGACACATCATACCGGGATATTAGTTAGAAGGGCTAATTTAATACTTAGTATAGTCTCCACTTTTTCATAACTACAAGGACCCCTCCACATTGATTGCTATAATACCTAGAAAAACTTGATATACCATTGGCAATTCGATTAAATTTATTTGAAGATCAGGGCATAAGGGGCAATTGGATAGACAAAAATTGGTTTAATGTCATTGCGGCCTTGGGCAATTGGATAGACAAAAACTGGTTTAATGTCATTGTTGCCTTACATGACGCCATACTAATTTCATTGTCACTTCTCCTTAATTCCCTGTTAATGCCGGTGATGGTCTGTCACTTGCAGACCATGGGTCCAAACTGTTTGCGGTACCATAAAGGTGGTGCGACACCATTGGATTCTAGTGTTGGTTACTTCTCACTACCTGGTAGCCTTTGATAGAAATTGAGATCAAGAGTAGAGAAAGAAATTGCACACAACACAAATCACTTGATACTCTTATTGATCACCACAAGTACAAATATATAGGACATGGATTACATACTTTGACATATCTAGATCATGAATCCAACTCACACATTGGAAACAACAATTTCTAGATTGACTCATCATAACTCCTAATGACAACTACACATGATATGAAAGCATTACTACCAACACTCTCCCTTAATTCTTACACGGAAAACATTGAAAACACATATTACAACAACAAGAATAATCTATGTCTGATTGATCTTCGTCAACATTCACATCCACTATGAAATCTCATAAACATCTCAAGAACCATGACTTCACTTTTTGGTTGGTTCTGTAAAGGAATCATTGGTGCCAAAAATGGATCTGCCATCTGGCTTAGTTTCCAAAAATTTTCCAAGATCTTTCTGCAACATCTTGCTTGCAAAATTTGGCTCAGGACATAATATTCTCATTAGAATTGACCATATCTAGGGCTATGGCGATGTGTTCAATATTCTATAACAACTTATCGCTTCCCTTAATAGTAGAGGCATTTTTTTCTAGGGTCAAGCCATTTGTTCATGGAGGGGTCCACATCCTATTTGGAGGTTTGCTATGGATCTAAGTTTGCCTCATCTGTGGGATCTGGAATGGTTGCACATTGTGGCTGGGATGAATCAGCCGGGGATATGCCACAATGGAAACCATGACAAGTTAATCTGGAAAAGGAAGATGTAGAATGGAAATATTAATGTGGTAGATGCTTACTTTTCTCTCTGCTCTAGGGTCTTTAACTCGACTAAGGAACATACCCTTTTTTCATTCTGGAAAACCAACATCCCCAATAAAATTTTACTTTTTACTTGGCTAGTCTTTCATAACAAAAATCTAACCTCGGAAAACCTGCAAAAGCGGTTATGGCATGGCCCTAGCATCTGTCCTATTTGTAAGATGGAATCTGGAAATAATAACCACATTTTCCTTACTCCCCCCCTCACTACTGATATCTGGAAATGCCTCTCTTCTCTACGTGGTTTTCCATTTCATCAACATGATTGCATTAAAGAGTGTCTACAATGGTGGAGAAGCCAAAAGGCTGATTTGAGAATCCTTCCGCCTATTCTTTTTTGGGAAATATGGAAGTCGAGAAATAACAATATTTTTCAAACTACTCTAGGAGTTTTCACAGGGTCGTGGATAACATTCTCACCTCTCATACTTTATATTCTTCTAAAAAAACTAGCAACATGGTTTCTTGCCATAACAATATGGAAGCACAACAGATATTCCCGATGGCATTTTTGATGGAGCTACTCAACAACGAGTATGTGGTTGTGACTTCTGGTTGGCCACCTCTAAGGAACAAAGATATAGTGTTTACTGGCATGGCGGTAGGGGAACAAACATTAAAGCTGAGGTAATGGCTCTTTGGGGCCTACTATGGTTCATACACTTTCTAGATATTCTCCTTATCCACATCCATGGCGACTCTAAAGTAATAATACATTGTTTAAAGGGGTCTGCTAAAATCTCAAATCCCTTAGTGCTTGGATGGTTCACGAGAATTGAACAATTATGGACTTTACTAAACAACTCCACTATAAATCATGTCCACAGGGAGCATAATATGACAACAAATGAACTATCGAAGATGGGCTTAATAGGTTCTTTAGGCAAGATGCACTTAACAATTACTATGGACTAGAATAACATAAATATTGAAGATTTCCCCTCCTCGGTTAAATACATTCCTTCCCCCTAACATTTTGATTTTTATTGATGTTTTTGCAGGTTATTAAATGTGAAATATAAATTTTTGCGACTTTAATGAAAGACAACTATTTTGTATTGTACATGGATGCTTGGCCACTGGGCATAAACAATATCCTCTACGAGGATGGACTCGACCATTCCATGCAGAACTCTATCTCTTCCTCCTTGTTAGATGGTGTTGTCATTTTCATTATTACAGAAGCCTCATGTTGGCAATTTTTACTGTCGGATGTGGCATCTACAATATCTATCTTCATATCGGGTTTTTCCCACATAATATATCAGTGCATATCTGCACTATCTTGCTATTTGTTGATGTGGGGTGCTTGTATCTACAACTACCCTCTTATCTCTGCCAATTCAGATATGTATTGGATATTCGTGGCTTTGTTGATGTAGACTGGGCTAGAGATCTAGATCAGAGAATATCTTCAAGTGGGTATGTGTTTAACCTGTTTGGAGGTGCAGTCAGTTGGATGAGTAAGAAACAATTTGTAGTGGCACTATCAACTATAGCGGTAGAGTACATGGCAGCCACTCATGTAAGCAAGGAAGCCATTTGGTTCCAGAGATTGTGTTCAAGTATGGGGTTAGCACAGAGAACTATAAGGATAGACCGTGACAACCAAAGTGCAATTTTCTTTGCAAAGAACCCTGCTTATCATTCAAAGACAAAGCACATCGATGTTCAGTATCACTTTGTGAGGGATATCATAGAAGACAAAAAGGTGTTGCTGGTAAAGGTGGACACTTTGAAGAATATTGCAGATGCATTGACAAAATCTGCGAGCTCTGAGAAGTTCTTCTGGTGCAGAGAAACAATGGGAGTTTCAGGGTTGGAAAAATGACTAAGCTCTCCTGTGGCCCCCTATGGAAAGAAAAAATCAACTGGCAGAATGTTGGGTTGTGCTATACTCTTTCCACGACTAACCTACCTAGTGAACTAGGGGGTTAGAGGGGGGTGGGTAGCCCCCCTCTATGAGGTCCGAGGCAGTGCCCCAGGAAATTGTGTTTTGGACCCTATATTAGGTTGGGCGGACCTACCTATGGTTTTCAGTCCATGGTTTTGATGCGATGGTTTTCGGTCCATGGTATTGGATGCTTCAGCATATATAAATATGTATTGTAACATTGAAAGGAATATAATAAAAAATCAAGCTTCTGGTCCCATTTTGGGATACAGGGGAAAATCTCTGTGCATATGTGTTTTATGTGTTATGCTCTCACATTGTTTATTTTCTATGTTTTATAATTCGTATGTAGGTAATTTCTGTACAGGGTTAAAACCTACACTCCTTATCCACATCCATGGCGACTCTAAAGTAATAATACAACATTTAAAGGGGTCTTCTAAAATCTCAAATCCCTTAGTGCTTGGATGGTTGACGAGAATTGAACAATTATGGAATTTACTAAACAACTACACTATAAATCATGTCCACACGGAGCATAATATGACACCAAATGAACTACTGAAGATGGGCTTAACAAGTTCTTTAGGAAATATGCACTTAACAATTACTATGGACTAGAATAACATAAATATTGAAGATTTTCCCCTCCAAGGTTAAATACATTCCTTCCCCCTGACATTTTGATTTTTCTTGATGTTTTTACAAGTTATTAAATCTGAAATATAGCTTTTTGTGACTTTAATGAAATACAATTGTTCTATATTGTACATGGAGCCTGGCCACTGGGCATAAATAGTGTCCTCTATGAGGATGGACTCGACCATTCCATGCTGAACTCTGTCTCTTCCTCCTCATTAGATGGTGTTGTCATTTTCATTATTACAGAATTCTCATGATGACATTTTTTATTGTCGAATGTGGCATCGACAATATCTCTTTTCATATCGGGTTTTTCCCACATAATATATCAGTGCATATCTGCACTATCTTGCTATTTTTTGATGTGGGGTGCTTGTATCTACAACTACCCTCTTATCTCTACCAATTAAGATATGTTTCTTGAATATTTTGTTTTTTTCTATCAGGTTCTTCTTGCTGTATATGAACCTCTCCACTTGTACTGCAAAAATTATCATCACAAGGGTGTTTTGTATATTTTGACATTGCCAGTAAGGCTTATGGTATGAACATTGGATGGCATATGTACATCTAATTGTTTTGACGTCAATAGAAAATTATGCTTTTTTCGTACTGAAAAAATATGTGAGCGCATGGTATATATTAACACATGGTAAATTCAATGCACTGTAATATGCTACGAATGTATCACCAATAACATGCTCACTGGACCAATGTATTATCATATTCAACACACAAAACCATGCTGCATTGTCTAAATGGGTTCCATATATCATTGTATGGCTCGTTGTATATTATTTGCAACATTTACATATTATACCATAGCAAATTATGCCATTTGTAATAGGGATTCCCAATAATAATGATGCATTGTTAACCAACACGTGGTAATAATAAACAATAATGAAGCATTGTTAACCAACACATGCTGTAAGATTTTATGAAATATTGTTCAAAGCTATGAAAATCCCTCTTTCGTATACTCAATGGTAAGGACAACATTAGGCCATAAAACTTTAACTTCATTGTAATGCATCATATGATTATTTAATTAGGAATAAATGTAGTATACCTCATTCGAAATAGGATTATCTAATATATGGTTGTCCTATTCTTTCATATGCTAGTAAATG
Organism: Pinus taeda; assembly: GCA_000404065.3. NCBI lineage: Eukaryota > Viridiplantae > Streptophyta > Pinopsida > Pinales > Pinaceae > Pinus > Pinus taeda. Next base: position 34,847 of record APFE030091341.1, read on the forward strand.
ATATTCAACTATGTTAAGAGTACCATAAAGCATAGAATAGCATACAACACATTTCCAATTAAATCATACGAATCATATTCATTATCTGCTCCTCTCTCTCTAGTGCCATTAGTGATCCCATTTATGCTCATGTTAGTTTTGAACAATCATAATTATATTCAAAATTATATTCTTTATCATATAGTCATTACTCCTTTCTAGGTTTCCTTCTCTACCAAAATTCATTCCTTACCATTACATATAGGTATGTTTTGAGCTCTCAATTCTCTTTGGGCTACCATTTGCTTTGTCAAAATGGTTGTTTACTCTCTCATATTTCTTTTGTGGTCAATTCACACAAAGTGGATCTAGATCATGTTTTGATTTTTAGGGTTTAGCTACATTTTCTTTTGCAACTTATTTAATGTATGTCTTTGCAGCTATTTCATTTTATTGGGTTGTAGAGTCATTTTCTGTTGCATTTTATTCATTTTCTACATCTTGTATTCTTCTCTGAGAGATATAAAGAATGTCTTATGCTTATGATATACTTTCCTCTTTTGTCCTTCAACTAAGTCTCTACAATAGGAATATTGCTTTGGATTTTTCTTCACTGTTTTCTTGGATCTCTACATTAACTCATTTACTAAACTTTGCATTAACATCAGTTCAAGTTTTTTGATCATATCCTCATGTGAAGAATATACACCCTTGACTTTTAATGCTTTGTTCTAGAACAATGAATAGATCAATATGAATTGATGCTATAGCTAGATCCTTATGAGAGGGTGGACCATCATTTGATGAACATATTATTGATGAAATTTATTTTTTCCAACTATATTGCTGAAGTGATTTAAGGGCTTTATTCATTTGATGATAAATACACTTCAAATCTTTATGCATTCACCATTTTCATACATCAGGTTAAGTAAAAAATATAGCATTCAATTCTTTATACTCATAATAACAACCTTGAAGTATTTAGAAGAATCCTAGTGATGCATTGAAATGAAACAACCTAGGTTGGTTATAGAACCATTTTGATTTCTTGATTGATATTTGTGGGAAATTATCCTTTACACCATTATTGGGATATATTACTTGTTAGACTAGATATCTTCATATGAATTGAACTTCTGCATATATATGTCTTCCTCTCGAAGTTGCAAATAATGTGGTTTAGATGTAGATCTCATGGTACTTCAGGATGAAGAATTCTAGGAGGCAGGCATAAAGACATAAAGATGTATAATATTTGCTCCTCTACTATTGACCACAACACATTTTCTTTCACTTTGTATATTTAAAGAGATCTCATGTTTTGATTTCTTCATTGTTCAGAGGTTGTCAAATGAATACATGAGTTAAAATAATATAATTTGATGCATAGGACATATTCAAATTTGTCAAAGGTTGAATATTTTTGAGAGAAATTCTAATGATGCAAATCTAAATTGATCTAGGATCATCTTAACATGCTTTGACTACATATGCAAAATTTTTAACTAAACTATGTACATTTAGAAAATGATTTATTAATTAATTATATGTATATATATACATTTTTGCATAAAATTTTGTACCAAAGAATGAATCTCTGAATGATGAACTTGATTGGTTTTGTCTATTCATTAGGCATATGGATTAATATTGCAATTGTAGGATGATCCTTGTTCTTGTTTCTTCTTGACTCCTTCAAACTCTTGACACAATCATATGTTTATAGCTCCTCTTCTTTCCTCCTTGCTACTCTTATAGTCTCGCCCTTAGATAGTGCATTTATTTTCATATTATCTACAATATTTTAGACTCTTCTTTTGAAATCAAACTAGTGAGAAGAGTCTACAGGGATTATCCCTAATTTGTGCCTTCGATATTCAAATGGTTTTCTAGCAAGTAGCTTAGTAAATATATATGTTATCTATTCTTTTGTGGGTATGTATTCCATATTCATTATTTGCTCAACCACTTGTTCTTTGAGGAAATGGTATTTTATAAAGATATGTTTATTCTTGAGTGAATCACTGGATTTTTTGAAATTATTATCGAACTTGTATTCTTTCACTTAATAGATACATGTTCACTGAAAGTTACCTTCATATCTTGCAAAGTTTGTTTCATCCACAACACTTGTGTGCAATAGGTAGCAACAACTATGTATTCAACTTCTACTATAGACAAAGATATTGTTGATTGTTTTTTGCTTAACCATGTTATTGGCGATTCTCATAAGTAGAATTTAGTACAAGTGTACTTTTCTTGTCATCTAGATAATTGGCCCAATATGAATTTGTGTATGTTGTTAATGTAAAATGCTTACTTCTTACCTTTTGGCTACCATAGTCAATAGTCAATAGTCCTTTTCAAGTATTGGAATATCCTATTTTTTGTGAGTAGATGGCTTTGTTTAGGTGTTAATTGATATCTTGCCACTAATATAACTTCCAACATTATATCTAGTCTAGAAGCTGTTAGATATAAAAAAAATCCCTTTCGTAGATCTGTAAAGTTTCTTATCAACACCATGTGATTCATCATTTGTACATAACTTGCATCTGATTTCCATGGGGATTGAGAGGGGTTTACAAACTTTGATTTAGAACCTTTTTCAGCATATCTTTTATGTATTTCTCTTGAGAAATGAATATGCCTCATAAATTTAATAGGATTTTAAGCCCTAGGTAAAAGCTAAGTTCTCCAATCATTGACATATCAAATTCAAAAATCATCTCTTCAATAAACCATTTTAGTAGATAATATTTATTGCTACGAAACATAATATCATTTGCCTACATAACCAATTAATTCATATCCATCAATATTTATGTATAGATTACTATAAGATCCTCCTCTCTTGAAGCCTTGTCTTTTAAGATACTTGTCTAACCTAGATCACCATGCTCATGGTTTTCTTTTATTACCATACAATGCCTTATTTAACTTACACACATAGTTAGAATTATCTGATAATTAAAATCCCTCATGTTGTTTCATATAGACTTCTTCTTCAAGTTCTCCATTCATGAAAGAATATTTCAAATCTAGTTGGTACACTTTGAAATCATTATAACAAGTAAAGGCCAAAAACATCATGATACCCTCCAATCTTGCCACTGGTGCAAACGTTTCTTCATAGTCAATACCTTGTACTTGTGTGTAACCCTTGCATACTAGTATGCCTTCATTTCTAACAATTTGTCCCTATTCATTCATCTTGTTTTTCAATAATGATTTTGTATCTATGAAATTCTTTCCATCTGGTCTTGGTGTCAGTTCTCAAGTATTGTTGTTTTGAATTTTATCTAGCTCCTTTCTCATAACATCTATCAAGTTTTTGTCTTTCCTTGCTTCATCAAAATTCTTTGGTTCAATCTGTGACAACATAAAAATATGAACCAAGTATATTTTCTCTACAATGTTACTCCTTGTTTGAACTACTTCACTTTCATCTCTAATAATTTGACTGTGAGGGTGATTATTTGGTGTATGTCTTGAGGGAAATTTTGAATGAGTCTCTTCTTTTTGGATTCTTCATCTTGTACTTCATTTTCTTCAGTGTCATGGTGATGATGAGGAGGTTTGATAAAAGCTATGCCCATATCCTTAGCAGGTAGCTAGATTTTCATTAAACATTACATCTGTACAATCCATAACATTATGTAGTTATTTATTATATCCCTTCTATCTCTTACTATTTGATTAATATCCCAAAAACATTCCTTCATCCGATTGAGCATCAAAATTTCCTAAGTTTTCATCATTATTTTTTATATAGAATTTACTTCCACACACTTTAAAATGTTTGATTCAAGATGACTTACCATACCAAAATTCATATGGTGTCTTGTCACAATTTGGTCTTAGATGTGGCTTATTAAGAATATGTATTATTTTGTGTACTACTTTTTCCCAATAGGTTTGAGGACTCTGGTCATTTCCTGAACATATATGTTTTATCTCTCTACAACTCCATTCTATTGTGGTGTGTCTAAAATAATATGATACCTTTTTATGCCAATTTCATCACAAAAATATGAAAAATCATCTAAAGTAAATTGACCTCATGTATCTGACCTTATACACTTTATCTTCCACCCCATTTCATTTTCTACTAATGCCTTGAATATTTTGAACTTCTCAAATTCTTATGACTTATTTCGAAGGAATGCTACCCATGTCAGTATAAAATAGCCATCAATTATGAGCATGAATACTTTTATCCTCCCGACGGTTCTATTATGGAAGGACCACACAAGTCCACATGTACTAACTACAAAGGTTTACGACTTGAAAAATTATCCTTGAATTCTAATGGATTTATAGTATGTTTTCCCATTTGACACGACTTTCAATGAAATGTTTTGACATTTCTTTATCATTGGTAGATATTTGATTGCTCTCTTCTTGCTAAGAATGATGATGTGATCAAAATTGGTAATCCCTAATCTCCCATGCCATATCCAAAGCTCATCTTATTTTATAATATAACACTTTTAATTATATTCCTTCAAAATATATACATTATTCTCTGTTTCAACTCCTTTAGACAAAACCTTCCTAGTACTTGTTGACATGACTTAACAATCCTAACATATGAAGAGAAAATTACAACCTTGATCACACATATAACTTACAATAAGAAAATTATGTTTTAGACCTTCTACGAATAGTGCGTCTTGATCCTTTTCTATTCAATTATTCATATTGTTCATACCCTTTCCTCTAATTGTTCATGCTTTATCATTTCTAAATGTGACATTTATGGTTTTATTTTCATCTAGGGATACAAAATTTCTCTTGACTCTTGTCACGTGTCAAGAGAATCCACTTTCCACGTACCATTTACTGTTTTGATGTTGAGTATTAAAAAATAGGCCACACTATCGACTTTCCTCTCTTATTTCTCCACTACATACATTCATCTATTCTGCACTTGTTTTGAGATTGTGATCTATTGTTTTTAAAGTGACATTCATATGAATTATGACCAAAATTTTGGTAGAAGAAACACTTAGTGATATCAAAGAGAGTGGAAAATGGGTTTCTGTTCAGATTCATGTTTGTTTTAAGTTTTACAAATCTATTATTAGTCTCAATTCTCTTAGGATTCTTGAACTCATTTCTGATAACATAAGCTCTGCAATTTATAGCTTTATGTACAAAAATTTTACAATAGTAACAATAACCATAGAAAATTTTTCCATACCTAGTAGTGGATGACACTTGACGATATAACCATCTTGAGATTTGATAATTGTGTCTATTGAAGAAGCATGGTCTCTGATAGTTTGTTGTTTATTTCTCCACTCCTTTTGTCTGTTGTATTTTGCGGGAAGTTTTTCTTTTTTGTTACTCATATGATGCTAAAGTGCTTCTCAAAATCTTGTTCTCAAATAGATGTGAACTATCATTGTCTCCCTTGAAATTTTTTATAAAGGTAAATTTAGTTTTGTCCTTTGTCTTAATTTCACTAGATTCTCCTTCATAGCCTAGCTCATCATTCATAAGTGGATATCGCTGGGCATTTAGTATCACATATATTTTTTTTATCCTTTAATATGTTGAATATTCATGTTCAAATCAGTTTTTGCTTTCTCCATATTTTTCTTCAGTGTTACAACATCTTCTTCCAATATTTCACACTCATTACTTTTTTCTTTATTTGTTGCAACAAAATATCTTCCACATTCTTTGCTTCTTCAAGTTCGACATTCAAACTTTGAATTCTCCTTTCATATTTTAAACAGAAGAACTTTTTCTCATAATTCGTTTTTTAAGTATCTATTTCCTTCTGGGCACTCATGAAATCCCCCTCAATATTTACCACGCCTTCTTCTTCTTCATATTCCTTTCATTCTTCTTCCAGATCTTCTAAGGCAATCAAAATGAATTTAATATTTCCATTTTCACTAGAGGATTCATTAGAGCTTTCAAATCCATTGCTATCTTCTTGACCATCTAATATTTTCTTTTTAAAGTTTTCATCTTTTTGCATTTTAATAGACTTATTGTTTTCTTTCCCTCATGCTTGGTTTTATTCTTTCTTATAAGGACATTTGGAGGCATAATTCCCCACTCTTCTATAGTTAAAACATTTGAATGTGAGTTCGCCTTTTTATTTATCCTACCTTTATTCAATCTTCTAACACATTTTGCCTGTCCTTCATCAGAATTTGAGCATGAACATCCCTTGTGCTCTTTACACTTGTCTTCTTTGAATGATCTATCTTGTTTCAGTGTATTTTGTTTTTCTATCCTAATTTTAAATGCTATCAAATAATATGTTAATTGATCCTTATTTAAACTCTCAAAGTTGGTTTCTTCTTCTATAATTGAAACCTTAGGATTAAAATTCAAACGAAATGATCTCAATATTTGTTGGTTTCCCCTAGATGCACCATGTGATTAGAAACTTCATCTACTCTTAGAATGAACTTAGAAATATCTTCATATTCATTCATTTTTAATGTCTCAAACTACATTATTGATACTTGTAATTTGACCATATTTACTTTTCTATCTCCTTCATGAATATTTTGTAGTTTATCCTATATTTCCTTAGTTGTTTTACAATGCATTACATTAATAAATTTTGATTCACTTATTCCACTAAGAAGTGAATTCATAGATTTTTCATTTGTTGTGAATTCCAATTTGTCATATTTATCACTACTCATTTTATTTGGTTCTTCATACCCCACCAACAGAGCACCCAAAACTTCTACTCCAGGAGACATTAAATATGTCTTCATTCTCACTTTCCAGAATGCATAATTTTTGTCAGTAAACAAAGGGTATTTATTTGTTAAGCATCCTTCCTAATTAGCCATTCTAATCATTTAGGACCTCCTTCTAGTTGTTAGAATGATGCTGAAGGAAATTTCTCTTATACCAATTGATATATGCTTGGCAATTACTAAGAGGGGCGGTGGGAGGGGGGGGGGGGGAGAATTAGTATTGTATCTTTCCCAGGTATTCTTATGCAACTAATTAATTATATATTGTGTTAGTTATTACTTTTTTCTTTTGCAGTTACCAAAAGAGATGCATTTTTAATATATAGTTATTCATAATTCAAAAGAATTCATACAACATTCAACAAGAAACACATGAAGACAACAGATATAAGTGGAAACCCATAAGGGATCAAACCATGTATTTTTGTCTAAAAGTGATGTGAAGGCAATCTCCTACTCCCCTATTACATAAAAATTTCTATAGGACCCAACCAAGAGGAGGTTGCTAGCTCAAGGAATATCCATGTCCCACAAATTTTTATGCAGACTACCACCCATAGGAAGTTTCTATCTCAATAGGTTATGACTTGTTATTTATCAAGCTATAACTTAAAAAGGAGATTGCAATATCCCAATCAAAATACAAAGTCAAATGTTTGAGTTACCTGATATTATTTGTTTCTCTCAAGTCTATTAATCATCTTCTTTGCTTCTCTTCTTCGATTATATTCATGTTTTGGTACTTTTCTCTTCTTCTCCTCATCAGAATGGTGCTCATGAAACCTATGATATAAACTTATTTCCACCAAAAATCCTCTTCTCATTCAACAACATATATTTTATAATAATAACTTACTAATTGTTTGTATTCTATGTAGGGATACAAAATGACGAGTTTTCTCTTGGTCTTCTAAGGTTGTTCACAATTTCCTATCCATTTTCAAATATGAAAATCAAAATTTTGTAATATAAAATAAAGTTGAAATAATATATCTGAGCAATAATTATTGCAATAAAGATGTCTTCAAAATGTTTTAGATTTGTATTAGCTACATGTTAATGCCTTTAAGGATTCCTGTTTAATAAAAGCGTAAATTTTCTAGCTTATGTCACAATAGACATATCTAACAATGATAATCAACCGACATATTTAACAATCATTAGCATTCATAATGATCAACATATTTAACAATGATAAACCTTTCACTTCACATCACTTATTTGCATTTGCACTTCAAGCAATCTTTTAACAATGAGAGTGTAGAAATCAACATCAATCGCCCTTAAAAAAATGAACAACAACCATCCTTAATGATATCAACCATTCTTAACATTATCATTTGAAATCCACGCCACCATTACCAACAGTTACTTGGTTTGATGTTGAGATATACATGATCTTCCACTTGGAAATTTATATGCATTCTCTACTAAAGGATTATCTTTAATTACTCTGGATAATTGTTGTCAGAATTCAAATTTAATTAATGTAAAGAAAACTTTTCCCACCTCCTTGGTCAATGAAAAATCTACTTTCATAGCATGTCTTCTAAAATTTTGTTCACCATTTTTCTCCTTTCATCAATATAAGTGTGATAAGCTATTATAAATGCCACATGAGTCGCAAACCTAGGAAACAATTCTTTCCAAAATTTGATGTGAACTTGGCATCATGATTTGAGATTATCTTTTTGTGTATTCCATGCAACCTAAATATATCCTTCAAAAAAATATGAGCTATGATATTGGCCTTGTGGATGGACTTAACAAGTATGAAGTGAGCTTCCTTGATCAATTCGTCCAGTACCACCATAATGACATCCTTTTACCTAGGTATCTTTGAAAATATCATGATGAAGTCCATGGATATGACTTCCCACTTCCATGAAGGACTTGAAATTTGTTGCAAAAACCATGTTCGGTATCTATATTCGACTTTAAGAATTTTTCATTCAATAGACCTAGAAATATATTGGCCAACTTCCTTTGTCATGCCTATCCAATAATACATTTTTTTCATGGTTTTTGTCATTTTCTGATAACTAGGGTGACAAGAGTAAGTTATTTTATGCAACTCATACATTGTGAGCTTCTTCAAGTCATATATAAAAGGCACATATCATTTGTGTTTGAACAACAAAATACCATCCCGAGTGAAACTGTAGTCATTATTGAGGGTTCCTTCTATTTCTTATTGTAAGTATTAATTCACTTGCTAAAAGTTTTCATTATGTTATAATTCTTCTTTTATCCCTTCATTAATGTCACCTTCGTAAGTGCTCATAACTTCCAAGTGATATACTTCTATATTTCTACTAAATGCATCTACTACTCTATTCTCCTCACCCTTGATATGCTTGATCTCAAAAACAAACGAATTGATCAAGGCTAGCCATCTAGCTTGGCTCGCCTTTAATTTAGATTGATAAAAAAAGTATCACATTCCTCCATGATTTGACATCAACACAAATTTCCTTCCAAGCAATTAATTCGTCCACATATTTAGTGCATGCACAATTACTATTAGTTATAGGTCATGACTAACATAATTATTTTCATGTTCACCTTGTTTTCCTGATTCATAACAAATCACACACCCTTCTTGCATTTGTGACACATCTACGCGTTCATTACAAGCATATGCGTAAGCTAATAAATCCTTCTCTGGATCAATTATTATCAAGATAGGCACATGTGTGAGAAAATACTTGAGTTGTTCAAATTTGCATGCGAACTTTGATGTCCATTGAAATTTTACTCCTTTTCTTTGGAAGGTTGTAACTAAATGCCCAATCTACAAAAAATATGAAATGAATCATCAATAGTATCTAACCAATCCCATGAAGAATCTAACTTTTGTGACATTGCGAGGAGTGGATGGATTCATTATGGCCATAATCTTCTCAAGATCCATGAAAACACCTTCCTCTGAAATTACATGCCCCAAATATTGAAATTGTGACTTAAAGATTTCACATTTGCTAAATTTTGCATAAAATTTATGTTCTCTTAGCAACTACAACACTTCCTTCAAGTTCTCTTCATGTTATTCTCTCATTTTTAAGTAATCCGGGATATCATCTACAAGCACTAGCACAAGTTTTTCTAGGTACTAGCTGAGGACGTTATTCATCAAGCATATAATTCTTGCTTAGGCATTTGTAAGAAAAAATGGCACCGCCATGAACTCACTATGTCTGCATCTCATCCTGAACAGAGTCATATGAATATATTTTCCCTTAATTAAAACTTGATGGTAGCCATATCTTAAATATATTTTAGAAGATAGTGTGGCTCCTCTCAGTGGGTCAAATAAATCATCAATTTTTTGCAGTGGTTATTTTTCTATACTATTGCTTTATTTAATTGTTGTTAATCAAAAAATTGTTGCAATGTACCATCGTTCCTCTTAGAAAATAACATTGGGGTTCTCAAGGGTGATACACTAGGCCTAATATATCCTTTATCCAACATCTCTTTTAATTATAGCTTCAATTCTACCAACTTTGGTATGCTCATATGATATGGGACCTTAGAAACTAGTACTGAGCTGAGAATCAAATCAATAAAGAAGTCAATATCTCTCTTGAGTGGAAATCCCAATATCTCCTTTCAAAATAAATCACTATATTGTTTTAAAATAAGGTGATCCTAAAGTATGTTGTTATTATCCTCTTTCACAATAGTAACTTGGATCATAAAACAAGGAACACCCTTTTAGACTATATGTCTTCACTTGCAACATTGAAATCTACGTACCTAAAATAGTCTTCCTCTTATACCACAATGTATTTATGTCACCTTCATCACTAAGGAAATATAAAGATTTACTAAAGCAATTCACTTTGGTTGTATGGGTTTCCAAGTGATCCATGCCAATTCGACTTGCATAAGAACCCTTCAAAACTATGTTGATATTCGTTTTTGCGTGCATATTGTTTAGTTCTAAGTGGCATGATTCTATTAACTCTACTAATATCTTCTCAAGATTCATGGCCAGTTCGAAAAGGAAATGTTTTACATGTATTTTATATTTCAAGGCACAATATTATACAAGTTTTGGAGTGATATAACTTAAATTAGAGCCTATAGCAATAAAAAAAAATTGGTTAATGACCATATCTTTATTTTTGATAACTAAATATTTATGATACTTTTTTTGGTTATCCAACACTAGATAAATTTGAGGCACATTTTTAGCCACATCACTCACTATTGTTTCCTATTTCACATTGTACAACTTTTAATAATTTTGTGGATGTTGATGAGGATAGTCCCTGTATAAGTGGTTTCCTCCACATGTCCAACACTTGAATGGTCCTCTCTTGATCCATTTGTCCTCTTGTCTCACTAGATTAGTGGGTTTATCTCTATTTTTAGTAAGGAATGTTTGTTGGAATCCACCTTTAATAGGGGTGGTGAACTTATTTTTCCCCATCTAGTTGCGCGGATAATATTTTAATCCCTTTATGTATGGATCTCTCTTTCTTCTTCCAATAGGCCTGGACCTCAGCCTTATTCTTAGATGGATCATAGCAATACTTTTCTATATGTTGTATTATAAAGTTCTCATCTCATCAAACTCAAACATGTCTTGGTAATATTGTGCTAACCCACTTAGGTACCTTTGAATCTTCACTTTCTCATCTTTGATGTGCGACAAATACTATAATAGTTTTAAGAGTCTATTGGTGTATTCTTTCATGGTAAGCTACCCTAGCTTATTCTCATGGAAATATTTAACTTTGTTGTCATAGTATCTCTCATATATCTACATCCCACAAAAATGATTTTTCTAACTATTTCCATGACAATTCCTTTTCCTTAATTCCTCTAACATTTCTAAAATCCTTCCACCATATATTAACTTTTTCCTTCAAGTTAAAATAACTACTCTATCATTTATGCTTTCACAGTATTCATGTACTATGAAGTATTTATTCCTTCCCAAAATTCAAGCTTCTGCCTCTTTGACCTTCCTAATTTCTCCATCAAATGTAGGATGTTTTCTTTCTTGGTTTGTGTTACTCCTTTTTTGATGATGTCTTATAGTTGTAGTACTTGAAAACTTATTATGCCTACTAGACTCTCCTTTTCGAGTCATGAATGGATTATTTTCCTTCATTTTGTCTCACTAATATATCTATGTATTTTCCTTGACTTAATTCTTTCTTCCCTATCAGTATATAATTCATATATCCATACTTCCCATAGACCTTTTCTACGTTTGTGTTTTCCTAGATAGTTGGCACCAAAATTGTGTTGTTTTTTCCTTTGAAAATATGATAAACTATGAAAAATTATTGCAATTAGCTCTGCTTTCTTCTCTTTTTCTCTGACAATATTTTCATTTTCTTCCTTAAAATCCTCGATTTATCATTCAAGATCCTAATAGTGTCCATTGAGTGATCCAAAATATCTGATTTACTGACATTAACAAAGATCTTTTATTCGTTTGATCTTAGTAGAATTGCATGGAACAACATTTAAAAACTATATGTACATACACTTAAAGAAGAAGCAAAATAAAGGGTACCATAAAGACAATGAACACAAAATCTTGCTAACAAAGTTTGTCCAATGTGGATTGCATCTTTGGGCCTTGCTTCAATAGTGGGGAGGGAACTTCGTGAATCTCATATAAAAAAAGGAAAAGTACCTAGAAAAATACATCATTATACCTCTAATCCTGGTAGTGACTTGAAATTTAGCTACTCAAATTAGAGCAACCACAACACCAGTATGCTTGTCTTGTCCTCTTGATAATTTTAACTGTACACATGACCTACTTCTAACAGGTGCATTGTTGTCTTTAACTTCATGCCCAATAATTAATGATGAAGGTGGGTTTCTGCCATGACCCATGAAGTTTTCTACCTAGATTAAAAAATTGACTACACCATTGTGATCCTTATGAAATTCAGATTAAAATGAGTATAATATTTCCCCCATTCAACCATTATAAATTCTTGCCCAATAGGGAAAGTTTTAGATTCGTCAAAGATTCTTCCTAGGATATTCTTTAGAATATATTTCCTCGAAAAGTGTGCCTTAGGGTTTTTCCTCCTTATTTTAACACGTCGGGGTTCCACCATTTTGCTTAGGGTTCCAGTGTCTTGTGGTTTCACACTAATCATGGCTTCGTTCAAGCTCCTCCATTCCATGACAAATAGAATGTGTTTTTTATATGAGGCATCGTGCAGATAAAGAAAAGTTTGGGGCATTTGCCCAATGGTCACTCATATCAAGTCGAGTGTTGGTTCCGATTGGCTAGGGTTCAAACATGCTACACCCCACTTGTTTTTTTCTTAAATAAAGCAAATAATTTAATATTAACCGTCAAAATTTTATAACTTCGCTGGATTTGTTAGTTCCTATTAGTGTTAGTATTGTTAGCCCGTCACCTGAATCAAAAAATGCTTTTACTATGATCTTTTCAGGCTTTCATCGTCAAATTTTTCTATTACTAGGTTTACGGAACAAATTTGGTCATTGTATGGCGAGTCCAAGATGGAGTCATTGTCTGAAATTTCACTCATGCTGGTTTCTCATCATACACCATGAAAATGGTCAAGTCGTCATCATCATTCCATTAGGTCTTAGGTCATCCATTAGGTCACAAGGGTCCCCAAGGTCCACCATTTCCATAAAAAAATCAGAAATAATTCAAACATGACAAAGCAAAGAGTTAAAGAATTGAAAAATGATTATTCACATTTTCATGACATCAAATTTTTGAGGAGAAGGAAGCACCAACACTAAAGAGATGCAAAAAGGACATTTGCAAAGGCAAGGTAAAAGTTGTCTTCAGAAAAGTGAAATTAGTTCACAAAGGAGGATTAGTTTCTTTTCTCTTTTTGAAAAAGTTAAGAAATTACCCCTATATAAACTCAAAAAGACTCAAAACCTTTTCATTCATCTCTCATTAACTCTTCATCACTGATCTCACTCTCCTAAAAAAGCAAAAAATCCCTTTCCCTGGGAGAATTTGGAAAAAAATTCAAGGCGTTGCACGTAGATACACTGCATTGTGCTTTGGAGGTAGGCGCTGCACGTAGGAGAACTATGCTGCACGCAGGACAGAGTGCCTGAAACTCACCCAAATTTTCCCCAAATTCAAAATTTTTTCTTTCAAACTCAGTGAAATTGCTTTATAATGTTGAGGAACACGTAAGTATATCATTTCCCTCTATTTTTGCTTTCCCATTTGCATTCCATGTTGATAATTTCTCAAGCTAGGGTTTGTAGCAAAAATTCCATGAGAAATGTTATGGTAGAAACGGTCATCACAATTTTTCATCTACTAAATATGTGAAATGGCATTCTACACCTACACACATGTATGATGAGTCACTTTGACCAATCCATCCACCTCCAAATCAAGTTTAAACACTAAAAAAACAAAACCCTAGCTCATTCCTAGAGTTATTTTGAGCAAATCACATCATAAACCTTCTTCGTCTCACTTAAAAGCAACCACATTTGTTCACCATATTCCTCACTCATTTCCTTCAGTTTTTCAAAGCCATCTCCTCTTTCAGAAAACCCCCTCCCACCATTTTATCAAAATCTCCCACATATCACTTCATTTTCATAATTCACCTCAAATCTATTTTCACTTACTACTACTAGGACTTTGTTCATCATGGAGATTGATTCTTCACCAGAAAGAAAGAGACAACACAAAGGAGGGAGGATTCTCAGATATGAACCATTAGATTGCAACCAAATCAACTCCTATCCTTTCATCAAGAAATGCTTTGAGGATGTTCATTGTTTGGAATTTTTTAAAAGAGCAAGTGAAGCAAGGTTTTATGAGCAACTGAGAGATTGGGTAGCTACACATTTGAAAGGGGAGACCGATGTCATTGCTGGTATTGATTTTAGATTCTCAATGACCTCCATCTCATTAGTAACTGGTTTACCAGACAATGGTGAATACTGGTTCAAGGGAATGAGTCTAGATCTTGAAAACTATAAGCCCTTCTTAAAGACTCCATACAGAGATACACATACTCAGTTATGCCTTTCAGATATTTTCTTGAGAAGTATGTCCCTTTAATGAAGACCATCATGAGGTTCTTTACCTATGGAGGAAGATTTTCAAGGTTGTATGCCTATCATATTTGCCTCTTGATGCACTTCACATCTCAAAAACCACTCAACATGTGCAATTACCTATTCAAGATTATTTCAAATATGTCTAAGAAGATACAATTGAAGGTCAAAGAGCACTCTTCAAGCTTGTTCCATCACAATCTCATCAAAACCATTGTCCTTCATCAGTTGGCAGAGAGGGGTATGGCTTGGGAAGCCTTCTTAGAAATAACTCTAAAATGGCATGAGGAAAATGGAGGATCTCAATCCCCAAGTGCACCAAAACAATAAACATAGATAGGATCATCTAGAAAACCAGCAGAGAAGATTTAGCTACATAGGCCAAAGGTCACCAAAGTGTATAAGAAAGGCCAAAGGCTTGTGTTTCCTTCTTGCAAAGAGAAAGGGGCCAAGCCTTCTTCATCGACAAAGAAGGCATCCATAAAAAAGGGTAAGAAGATAGTTGAGCATGAATTATAGATTATTGATTTAGAAGAGGAAGATGAGACTTCAGTTATGAAGTGAACTATTAGGGACCAGGACTACCAAATCAAAGAGCTGAAAATAAATATGGAAAGAGAAAAGTTCATTATATCATTCCTTGAACAAGAACACAATCAACTCAAAGCGAAAGAGTCGATCCTAGAAAAGGATAAAGCTAAGATAATGCAGCAAGTCGGAAAAGGTAAGGAGATAATGACATCAAGTGAGCTTGAAGAATCACAGGTGAAAGGGAAAAGGAAAATACCAAGAACCAGAGGTCTCAAGGAAGCTTTATAGGAGGAGAAAAAATAAATATTACTCAATGATGACCTTGAAATAGAAAAAAGAATTTCCCTAGAGGTACATCAAGATAAATAATATTGGCACAATAGGGTTAATGAACACTTAGAGAAGCTCC
Organism: Pinus taeda; assembly: GCA_000404065.3. Taxonomy (NCBI): domain Eukaryota; kingdom Viridiplantae; phylum Streptophyta; class Pinopsida; order Pinales; family Pinaceae; genus Pinus; species Pinus taeda. The sequence goes on from APFE030091341.1 coordinate 50,564, forward strand.
TGGAGAAGGAAAATAGAGATAATCAAATGCTCAGACACATGGCGCATCACTATCAAGCTCAAAACATGATCGCCAATCTCAAAGTGAAACAACTCAAAAACAAGCTCAAGGAGACAAAAAAAGATCAAAAGGATGATGGAAACTTGGAGATGCTTTCTAAAGCATCCATGAAGCTTTAACAAACTCATTTTTACACCTTCCCTCTAATTTTGAACCAATTCTAAGCATTTTGAGTTTTTGGGCAAATTTTGGTCTAAATTAAAAAAAATTGGCCTTTCCAGAAGCGTAGCACCAAGTTCTTAGGCATCCATTTGAGGAAATGTTTATATTTTTAGAAATGCCTTGACATCCTCTTAAAACCCATTTGCCTAGATTTTGCATAGGTGGCTTAGTTTGCGAGAAAAAAAAGAAAAAAAGTGGCGCTGTGCTTCTGGAGTGACCTTGGGAGAATGGATTTTTGAAGGTCTTTCCATGCTCAAAATTTAGAAATTCAAAATGTTCTGGAAAATAGACGTGAAGGGATAGTTGACCATTCTCTCAGATTTGCATTTTGACCCCTGAAAGGCACCTGAAAATCAGCTCAAAGTTTGCGTTGTGCTTATGCACTTTTCGTGTTTTTAATTGTAAAATTTCACTGTGTAAAATTTCTAGTTTCTACTCTGACTTGGTAAAAGTGAAGATCATCTATGTAATGGCAGAAGTTACAAGGCTAGGTGATGTAGTTATGAATAAATGCATATCATAGGTTGTTTTTAATGTTTATTAGGCCTCATAAAAGAAGAAAAATCCTAATCAAACTCTTCATGAGGTGTTTGAGTTGCACCTTCTCACTCTCACATGTTGGTTGAGAAAATATTGGAGTCAGTTCCTCCACCAAGGAATTCAACTCCTAAAGGTGGGAAAGAGGTCTAGGAGAGTCTGTAAGTACTATTTTACCTTAGGAGAAGGTGGTTGAACATTTTGTAAAGGAGGCTTGCATTGAAATCATGTTTCAACTAATACAGATACAGGTTGCAACTATTTTCAAGGAACTCTAGCCCAGTGAGTTCATGGTGCTTGTACTTCATTCTTTTTGTTTTTTCATTGTCCAAACATATTTATCTACATTTTATCTTCTTTATATGAATGTCTTGTGATAAAATACTCAGAATTCTTGTTTTTCAAGCTCTGATATTTGGTTTTCATAGTTATGTGTTTTGTCTTCCTAAGCTAATGAAATCATGTTTATTTATGCTCATTAGTTTCTTCCACACTATATCCTTTATGCTACACTAAAAGATACTTAAATCACACCATGGATTTTGACATCTAGCTCCTTCTCATGTTTATTCTTGTATTCCCACATCCTAGATCTACTTGTGGCTCCAAACCCTAAGTTTAGCAAATCCTTAAAAAACCAAATTTTCACAAACAAATACACATATTTAGCCTAAACTTCAATTGCTTTAAAGTCATATCATTGATAAAAGACTTAGAGAGATCCCTCTCATGCTCAGTATGGATAGCTACTGAGCTGAAGTGGTTTGAGGTTACCCTTGTCAATTTCCTTTTCAGCCTAGGAGATTGTAAGGACTAACATTTTTGGCGCCTTTGCCGAGGAACAATTGCTAAATTATCCCTGGGAAAAATATTAAGAGCTTTCAAGAACCGGTTTTGTACCTCTCAGTTTCCAGTATCTGAATATAGGCTAAATTCATAAATCTCATCAGTTTAGGGTGTATACATTCTGGCTTCCAAAAGTCATACCAGGTCAAATACTGACCCAAATCCACCCTTCATTGTTGAAGACCCTGAAAGATTGCTTAGAAAACTTAGATTACCTATTACTAAAAGTGCAGTTCAAAAAATTAAAAGAACAATTTCTCTGCCTAAAAAACTAGTTGCCTTTGAGAAATTTCCATTCGAAGAGCAGATAGAATTATCACTTACAAGGTCTAAATCTGACTCCTGCATCTCTGATATGACACTAGAACCTTTAAAGGTTGAAACTCACTCTCTTTCTTCAGAATCTTTGTCAACTAAGACTGACCATGAGCTGTGGTTAAACTTCGAGAAGCTTCAAAGCCTTGCTGACCAACTCCAAATCACAACCGAAAAAGATCTTGTTCAATACCAACTTGAATACTTAGCCACAACTTCATCTTCTTTTTCACCTCCAATCTCATCTACCACATCTCCTAAAGCTTCAGTTTCATCACCTTTCTTACTTCCTCGGTTCGTTCCGTCCTTGCCTCTACAACCCATTTTAGTAGTTCTATCATCCTTATCATAGCCTATACTTACACAACCCATTGTAACACCTTCACTTTCTCCAGCAGTCATAGCAAGATTTTCACCTCTTTACTGCCTACTCATCTTACTGCTTTGCCTGTGTACCATGGTCAAAGACATCCTTTGTTTGATGGAAGTGAAAAAATTAGAGCTCAACAGCATGTTGACAAGTTAATAGACTTCATTGATTTAGAAGAAATTGGTGAGGAGAATGCTAAGATGAGGATTATCGCTCAGAGTTTCTCAGGAGATGTTAAGAAATGGTTTCAAACTTTGGCTGCAAATTCGATTAATAGTTCTCAAAGACTGATTGAATTATTTCTAGCTCATTGACAAGAGAAGAAAAATCCATTACAAATATTGGCTCAATATAATTCAATGAAAAATAACCCCAATGAAATAGTTCAAGAATTCACTTCAAGATTTAATACAGTGTACAATTCTATACCTGATGATATGAAACCTCCTCCTGGTTTGGGTCTTCTTCATTATCCTAATGCTTTCGATCCAGAGATGGCCTATTAGCTCAGAGAAAGAGACCCAACTACTCTTGAAGAAATGCAGCGGAATGCAATCAGTGTTGAATCCAATTTGCTCTTTAAGAAGCCAAAATCAAAGCCGGAGAGGGCAAAAATGAGAGTTGTTTTTAGAGAAGAACTTGCATCATCTTCTAATGCAAAGATTGACGGCCTGATAAAAACTATGGAAATAATTATGGATAAAATATCTGTAATTGATCGACAAGCTGAACCATCAGTGAGGAATCCTAACTTTCATGGACAACAGTAACAACATTTCAAAAATTGATAGAGAGAGTAGCGAAATCAAGATCCTCAAGGTCAGGTAAAAGATCCATTTTAGCAAAACTATACTGAAGGCTAGGAATAAGATGAAGAAGAAATTGTAGAGTAAAATCACTTCTTTCAAGAAGATGAACTACCTACTTTCCTAACAGAAGAAGATCAGTTTTCTGAAGACTCTTTTATACCAAATGACCGGCAATTTGTGCTTGCAAGAAAAGATCTGTGGGCTAATAGGATTGAAGAGTACCAAAGAGGATATCATAATGCCCTTAGTCATCTCCAAAAGCAGTACAACCTAAGAAATAGAAATGTTATTGTTAGTATAATTCAGGAAATAAATTTTTTCAAAAGGACGCACCAAGCAAAGAGGCCCCTCCTATAGGCCAGAATAAATACAAAGCTATTATCACATAGAATCGGGATAGAACTAATGAAACCTCCACTAGCAGTGTGAGGAAGGAAAAAAAATGCAAAATGAAAGCCAAAGGAAGAAAACTCAAGCTAAAGGCCAAACAGAAAGGAAGGACAACACTTCAAAAGAGGTAGAGAAGCAATCTAATCATTTTAGTTTGGAAAATGAAATTCCTAAATTAAAGATATCCATTCCCCTCACTGAATTGGTAAGGAATGAAAAATAGAAATTCTAGATTTCAAAAATGCTTAGGGTTGATCAGATGTCTGATACAGTCAATATAGCTGATGATGAGCCAACCATCCTTTTTGGTCTTCCTTAGATGGAGCTCCTGAAGATACTGAAATTCCTCCTTTTTATCTCAGTCTTAAAGTTCATGACCTTATCCTTCATAATGCTATGCTAGATTCTGGTGCCTCTCATAATTTGATGCCTAAAGCCATCATGGATAAATTATCATTGAGCATCACCCAACCTTACCATGATCTTTGTTTGTTTGATTCTGGAAGAGTGAAATGCCTTGGCCTTATTAAAGACTTGGTAGTGTCCTTAGACCAAATCCCATCCAAAAATATACTTAACGATGTTGTAGTTGCTGATATCCCTTGATCCAAATGGATCCTAGAAAACCCTATAACTCTTCAAACATTCAAAACTATCGCAAAAGAAGAAGTTGTTAAAAAAATAAAATTACACAATCGGCAGCCAAAAACACCAAGAAACAGTGGAAAACAAGCTTATCGGAGGCTTGAACAGTGAATGCACAAGAGCTGTCGGATTTGGGCGATCAACGGTTCAGAATTAACCAGCAAATCGCAATTGGCGGTGGTAGGCGAAGGATATCGGTGCATATCATATAACAAATGTGATAGCAATCGGTAGGGTCAATGAGGACCATCAATCAAGCACGTAGATTGATGGCCCAAGTTGCATCACCATATCGCATCGGCAATTGTCAGTGGAACACTTACCAAATGGGCTGGGAGTATGTGTGATGTGCGATTGCAATCAATTGCATCACAACATTGCATCAGAGTAGCCTAACAGAGCGGGGTCGATCTAAGCATAACTCGCGATATCCAGAACCGATGGAAATATAATTGATATCATATATATTTCGAAGTCCGAAAAACAACATTTTCCTTTGTACTTATGTTTTTTGCCAAATAAATAAAATATAGAGGAACTATGCTGACGCGATGAAACTGGACCTGAAAAGGGTTTATGAATGCATGTGTATAATATTTTAGGTCCGATATGGGCCATTTTGTGGGACTTTATAGTGTTTTAATGTATTTTTAATACAAAGGGAAATCATGATATGAGTGGGATTTTGGGTGGGCCAAAGGCGGTAAGTGGTTTGGTCTGGGCTCTACTTGATCCCATACATAGGTTACCATGTGTCCAGGCCAAGGAGACAGGAAACCACCCTCATCGGGCGGTTAACCTCTGGACGAAAGAGCCGCCCAAAATGAACCACAACCGTTGGATCTGGATCTCCCAGATCAAGAGTGGAGATGCGATAAGTGGTCTAAAGGTGGACCCGATAGAAAAATAGTGCATAATTATGAACATTTCAAATCCGATGAACAGTGTTTTGGTGGATTTTTTTGTGTTTTGCAGCGTTTCTCTGTGTACATATAAAACAACCATTTTTTGGATTTCAAAGGAATTGAAAGGCCCAATGACCTATGCCGTTACGCTATAGGTGGCCACCATCCCTGAAAGAATTTAACAATGATTGCAAATGCTCAAAAGGGATCTGAGTGGATAGAGGTTGGGAAGCCAGAGAGCCCAAGAAGAGGAAATGAACAGATAGTCTAGATTGGATTTAAAGCCATAGATAGAGAGAAAACAAGAGAAGGCAGTGTTGAGATAGTGCAACAAAGACAGAGAGTCAGTAAGGAGAGTCTTTGTACTTAGAAGAGACTTTGGGGATCCAAGTAAAGCCTTATTGTTTTGCATCAATTATGTGATGCTCAAATTGAGCTCACTATTGTAAAACTCTATTTTGAAGACATAATAGAGAGGTCACCATTGGAGGTTGGACCAAGAGATGTAGCCCAAGAGTGTTGGGTTAACTCCTTATTAAACTTGTTGTGTTTATGTGTGTTGTCTATTATGTTTCTTTTACTGCTTCATTGTCTATGTATTTCACAATCTTATTGATCCATTGCACAAAATAACATAGGAAAATCCATGCACATGAGTCTATAATCCCTTAATAATTGTCTTAGATCTCATTATCAGATCAAGTGGTAATCAATATTTAAGTTTTCTGAGGTTAGACAAGGTTGTGCTGGATTGGTGAATGCTAACTAGGTCAAAGCTCAAATTAGGAGAAGGAGAATTCGTTGAAGCTAACCTAGAAATAGGAAGAGTCTATCCTAGGAGGAAAATGGCAGAAGAAAGTCCCTTAGAATGAGACTCTTAGTTCATGGACAGTTTCATGACCATGAGAGCGATGGTAGAAGAGATGCATCGAGAATTTAAGAAAGGTTGAGGTGAAGATACTTCAACTTCCAAACAAGACAAAGGAACAGAGGAACCTCTTCTAGATGGCCATTCTGAAGGCATAGGGAAAGGAAAAGAGCCTCCTCTAACAACACCTCCTTCTAACCCTTTGATTAAATTAGATGTAAAATTTGGCTTTCCAATATATGATGGAGAATTAAATGCAGAAAAGCTGTAGGTTTTAACCTCGTACATATGAATTCTAAAACACAAAAAATAAACAATGTGAGAGCATAACACATAAAACACATATACACAGAGATTTTCCCACTGGATCCCAAAACCAGGACTACCAGCTTGATTTTCCATTATGTTTCTTTCAATGTTATAATACATATTTATACATGCCAAATAATCCAATACCATTGACTGAAAACCATCACGTCCAAAAAACATGTACAAAAATCATTCACAAACCATTGGTGGCTCTGCCCATCCTAACGTAGGTTCCAAAACCAAAAATTTTTGGAGCACTGCCCCGGACCCCATAAAGTGGGGTTATGGGTATGACTTAAACCCCTTGTGAACCCCGCCCCCCCCACCCCCGCTACACAATTAGCGCAGTGAAGGGGGGCTCTCCCCCCCATCTAACCCCCCGATTAACTACGTGGGTTAGTCGTGGAAAGAATATAACACAACCCAACATTCTCCCACTTGTTTTTTTCTTTCCACAGGGGGCCACAAGAGAGCTTAGTCATTTTTCCAGCCTCAAAACACCCATTGTATATTTAGACCAAGAGAACTTCTTAGAGCTCACATATTTTGTCAATGCACCTGCAATATTATTCAAAGTGTCCACCTTTACCAGCAACACCTTTTTGTCTTCTATCATATCCCTCACAAAGTGATACTGAACATCAATGTGCTTTGTCTTTCAATGATATGCGGGGTTCTTTGCTAAGAAAATTGCACTTTGGCTATCACAGTCTATTGTTATAGCTCCCTATACTAACCCCATACTTCAACACAATCTCTGCAACCAAACTGTTTCCTTGCTTGTATGAGTGGATTCCATGTATTCTGCCTCTGTAGTTGATAGTGCCACTACATATTGTTTCTCACTCATCCAACTGACTACACCTTCAAATAGGTTAAACACATACCCACTTGTAGATCTTCTCTGATCCAGATCTCTGACCCAGTCTGCATCAACAAAGCCATGAATATCCAACACTCTGTCCAATCCTGGTCTTCATTGGTAGCACAAACCATAATCACTAGTGCCACGCAACTACTTGAAAACCTGCTTCACTGTTGTCCAATGCTCCTTCCCTATTTTTGACATAAACCTGCTCAATACTTCCATTGCATGTGCAATGTCTGGTCTAGTACATACCATTGCATACATCAGGCTACCGACTGCACTTGCATATGGAACACGGGACATATCCTCTTCCTCTTCTTGTGGCTTGGGACATTGTTCAGTAGATAACTTTACACTTACAGGAATAGGAACCTTCACCTGTTTACTATCCTACATATTAAACCTCTGCAATATTGTCTTGACATACTTCCTCTAGTTTAACCAGAGCTTCCTCTTTGCCCGATCTCTTTTAATTTCCATGCCCAAAATATAGTTTGTAGCACCAAGATCTTTCATGTCGAATTTGGAGGACAATTGGGTCTTCAAATCCTGGATAATTCTTTTGTCATTTCCAACCAACAACATATCATCCACATACAAGACCAGATAAATAACACGGTCACCAATTAATTTAAAATACACACAGTGATCTACTTTGCTTCTGGTGAAGCCAAGTCCATTAATGTTTCAATAATTCTGATACGCATCCTTGGTGATTGTTTTAGCCCATACACAGACTTCTTTACTGCTACCAGTCGTTCTTACCCTTCACGCAAGCCTTTAGGTTGCTTCATGTGATTTCCTTCCAGTTTCCCCATGAAGAAATGTTGTCTTCACATCATTGTTCTACCTCAAAATCAAAAGCAGCAGCAACAGATAAAAGTAATCTATAGAAGTTACCTTGGCAACAGGAGAAAAAATATCACCAAAATCAATTCCCGGCACCTGGGAATAACCTTTTGCTACCAACCGAGCTTTGTAATTCTCCACCTTCCCTTCTGCATTTGTCTTCTTCTTGAACACCCATTTGCTGCCAATGGGTTTCCTTCCAGCCGGCAACTCCACTAGATCCCAAGCCTCATTTTTGTGCAAAGATGCCATTTCATCAACCATGGCCTCTTTCCAGAGTTTTCCATCCTCTAAATCTATTGTTGCCTTCACATTTCTGGGATCATCATCAGTAATAGATAAAGCAATATTTGAATAGAAAGCAGATGGACTATACCTTTCTGGTTGTCTTCTTTCTCGAACTAATCTTCTCATACCCGGAGTTTGTGGCTCTTCATATTCTAATTCCTCCTCTGTTGTAGAGTCTGATTCTTCCTCCTTTAGCTCAAACTCTATCTTCTCAGGTTCCTTTGGTTGGACTTCATGTTTAATAATATATTTCACCTCTCTGGACACCACATCTTAGTTGTACACAACTTTCTGTGTGACTGGGTTCCAAATCTTATAACCCTTTAAACCATCCTTATACACAATAAAGATGCACTTTTCAAATTTACAATCCAACTTGGTTCATTTCTCCTTTGGAACATGTACATATGCATCACATCAAAATACCCTCAGATGCAAAAGAGAGGGTTTCTTACCAGTCCATACCTCTTGTGGAGTCTTATATTCCAACGCTGATGAAGGTGATCTGTTGACCAGGTAACATGCAGTCTCCACCGCCTCTACCTAGAATTCTTGTCCTAACCCAGCACCACTAAGCATACTTCTTACCCTTTCCATCAACGTCTTGTTCATTCTTTCTGCAACTCCATTTTACTGAGGTGTATATGGAGTAGTCTTCTGATGTGATATACCACACTTCTTACAGAATTCTTCAAATTCCTTACTTCAAAACTCTCCACCGTTATATGTCCTCAGCACCTTTATCTTCTTCCATGTTTGGTTTTCCATCAGAGCCTTAAATTCTTTAAACTTGTCAAAGACTTAAAATCTCTTCTTAAGGAAATATATCTATGTATTCCTTGAGAAGTCATCTACATATGATACATAGTACACAGAGTTACCCAGTGATGGAACCTTCACAGGTCCAAACACATCATTGTGCACAAGCTCTAATATATGTTTCTCCCTCTTACCACCAGAGGGGAAACTCACCCGATTTTGCTTCCCATACACACAATTTTCACAGAAATCAAAATCCAGTGAGCTATTACTCATACCTTCTACCATACCTTTACCATGAAGTATTCAAAGGCCCTTCTCTCCAATATGTCCAAGCCTTTGATGCCACAGCATGGTCTTCTCTCCAGAGATCACTAGATTTTCTACTCCACTTTCAGGAACCACAGAACTATTACACCCTTCAATAACAATGCTACCTTGCAGCTTGTACAGAGTTCCAATCTGAACTCCCCGCATCAATAGCAGTGCTCCCTGAACCATTTTGCAGGTATCCTTCTCGAACACTATTTTTACACCTGCATCATCCAGCTTGCTTACGGAAATCAGATTTTTGGCCAATGCAAGAATATGTAGAACACCCGGAAGTGTTCTAACCCTTCCACCTTGCAACTTCAACTTTACTTTGCCACAGCCAACAATTCCAGCCTTCATGTCATCCCCCAAGAAGACATCACCACCATCATATTTCTCATACTCACAGAACCACTCTCTATGGGGAGTGAAGTGAAAGGATGCACCTGAGTCAATCAACTATACCTCATGATCTACATGTGTACTTGAAGAAGCCAAGTACACATCCCCACCTTCATCTGAGGTGGTTTTCCCCTCTGCAAAAGGAGCATCATCAGATCCCTTTCCTTTGTCAGGAGCTTTAGATTTACAATTCCTTTTGTAGTGCCCTTCCTTTCCGCATTTACAGCACACAACCTTTACAGGTTTTCCTGGAGATTTAGATCTCCCACTTGATGACTTATTTTTGTTTCTGTTCTAGGACCGTCCTCGTACAGACAAGGCATCACCATTCTGGCTCTCCATATTTTTCCATCTCATCTCCTCTGTCAGCAAGGATGAGACAATTTCATCAAACTGCAAGGCAGTTGCATTGCTACCTATTGCAATAACCAGACTATCCCATGAATCTGGTAGAGAACACAACAAACTGATGCACTTATCTTCATCTGAAATGTTAATATCAATAGATAATAACTGACTTACCATAGTATTAAATGTTTGTAGATGTTCTATCACCGAGTCTCCATCTTTCATCCTCAGGTTATACAACTTTTTCCGTAGGAACCGTTTATTCACCAGAGACTTAGATTGGTACAAAGTCCCTAACTTGTCCCACAAAGCCTTCGTTGTAGCTTCCCCTAATACATTCAACAATATTGAATCTAAGACACATAATCGTATTGTGCTCTTAGCCTTCCGATCCAACTTCTTCCATTCTTCATCGGACACTCCCATTGGTTTAGTACCTAGATCTACCATTACCCACTGATCTTTATCCACCAACAGATCCTCCATCTTGAGTTTCCATAACTCAAAACTCTAACCATTAAATTTCTCTATCTTTATCTTTCCACTGCTCGCCATCCTCTTTCACCACCAGAATTGATCCCGCAGATCTCCCTCTGAAGGGTCTACCATAGGCCCAAGCGAAACCCCTCAGCAACAAAGGTGTCCCCTTGAAGCCAAAACATCTCTGATACCAAATGAAGGTTTTAACCCGATACAGAAATTACCTACATATGAATTCTAAAACACAGAAAATAAACAATGCGAGAGTGTAACACATAAAACACATATACACAGAGATTTTCCCTTGGATCCCAAAACCGGGACTACTAGCTTGATTTTTCATTATTTTCCTTCCAATGTTACAATACATATTTATACATGTCGAAGCATCCAATACCATGGACTGAAAACCATCGCGTCCAAAACCATGGACCGAAAACCATTGCGTCCAAAACCATGTACGAAAAATCATGCACAAAACCATAGGTAGGTCCGCCCAACCTAATATAGGGTCCTCATAGAGTGGGGTTACCTGTACCCCTCAAAACCTCTGTGACCCCCCCGCTACGCAATCGGCGCAATGAAGGGGGGGCTCGGCCCCCCTCCTAACCCCCCAGTTAACTGTGTGGGCTAATCATGGAAAGAATATAACACAACCCAACAATGTGATCCAAGAGTTTGGGAACCTCAAGGATCCTACCCCTATTCTATAGTCCCCTTGACTATAGCTCTATGTCTCCCCACCTCTTCTCTAGAGGCACATGATCACTCATGGCACAATCATCATCAGTCTCGACATAATTCTCCGCCTTTGCTAGAGCTGCCTTTGAGTCAGAAGCTTCTCCCTTGCCTTTCTTCCTGGGGCATTGAGATGCATAATGTCCTAGCTCTCCACAACTGAAGCACTTGACCTTGGAGATGTCCTTCTTCTTCCTCTTCTGAATCCCCGATTGTCTCGCAGATGCTAGAGCCGCATCCTCCTCCTCCTCTTTCTTGACTCGAACTCCCTTACCGCTACTCCTTGCCTTGCTCAACCTCCTGATCTCTTCCTTTCGAAGAGCTTCCCACATCTCCTCCCAACTGGTGATATTCTCTCTACCCAGAATTATTTGGACAAACGTCTCCCAGTCCTCGGAGACTGCATTCAGAGCAGTCTTGACCATAAAATCTGGATCCGGTGTAGACCCCACGAAAGTAAGTTGGTCATAAATTCCTTGCAACTGGAGAAGGAAGTGATCTATCTCCTCTCCTTTCTGCATCTGATATGACCTCAGTTGATTCTCCAATAACATATTTTGTTGCACGAAAGAGCCCTGGTATAAGGTGGTCAGAGTCTCCCACATCTCCCTTGTTGTTGACTTCTCAGAAATATGTGGTATTACATTATTCTTGACCCCATCTAGGATCATGCATTTCGCCTTCGCCATGGCCTTCTCATACTTCTCATTTGCATCAAGTTCAACTGGGACGACTACACCTTCTGGTTATCCAGGATTGTCAGGATCCTGGCCTTCCAGATGACAAAATTGGAAGCCTCGTCCAATCTATCCTGATCCCTCAACCTGTTTACTACCATCCCTTCTCCTCTTCTAGACTCCCTCTAAGTCTCGACTTCCCTCTTGTAAATCCTCCTGCCAACTATCGAATCACTCCTCTCTAATCCCCCTTTGTTGCTGCAACTCGGATCTGGATTTCTTGGCTAGAAATATGTTGAGGTAGTGCTTCCCTCTACCTTGGTTCCATCTCCTTAGAAATTGTTTTGTACTGACATAACTAGCATCACATCAACTCCTAAAATCACAATCCGCACATCTCCCTTAGCCCTGGAAAACTCGAAGATTCTGAGCTCTTCTGGCTCTGCGCAATAATAGTGAGAATTCGATCAGATCCTCCTGGCCACTGCGTCAATCTCTCCTGGTTGAGAAAGATGACTTGGAACTACATAGGCATGATCTTTCCTCCCTCTGCCTCTGCGCTGGCCAGGAAAGTTGACACAGCTACTGCATGGGCTTCTCCCAGCTACTACATCTTCCTTTTCTGGCTCAAGATGCTGACGTAGGCATTGCATGAGCCTCTGCGTCACCCTTCCTTATATGTCTCTGGCTCTGGAATAACATTGTCTCTCAGGACAACTACTTCCCTGTTGCAAATCCTCATATTTTTTTGACTAGTGTCTTCAGTCCTCCTTGATCTGCAATTGCTCCAATACCATGTGAAAAATTTTGAATCTAACACATGAGAAACCCCTACTACAATATCTGGTTTACTATCTTCTACTTGTTCTTTATATTAACAAGTTATTTAATAATGTAAACATTAAAGTAAACACAATTACAGCCTTCACAAATATACAGATCAACCACTAAAATAAATTGAGACAACACAAGGGACACCGTTATTTTTGGACAATCATCCCCGGAAAAATCCAATTTGGGAAAACCGGTGCAGCATATATGAGGGTTTTATTATTAAGCAGGTTTTTTATTACAACTAGGGTTCTAGAAATGGCTCACCCTTCAGAAAATATCATTGGCAGTAGTACCTTTATCCAGAGATAGATATTCCAGAAAATTAGCAACCATATGATCAACCCCACAGTGACTCTAATCGTTCCTTGTGCTGGACAGTGAAAGCTACCCCAAGCACTCCTTTGGAACTGTGTCACCCTCTCTGGAACTGTGTCACCCTCTCTTGTTTGATCTACTCTCAGTCTACCCCACAGAACCTCCTCAACGCAGCCTCTTCAGCCCAACGTCAGCCTCTACATCCCTCTACATTGTCTGTGTTAGCCTCTACGGCTTTCTACGTCCTCTTCGTTTGCCTCTACGACTTTTGCATCCTCTGCGCTGGCCTCCTTGTTGACAAGGTTAATCCTCTCTGTGGACAGAGACGATCCCTCTAGCCCAATGAGTGGGTCTAGCAACTAAAGTGACAATTAACTAGACACCTTCCTAGGTTATAATTGAAAAGAAGAACGAAATAGATGGCCTACCTCGTTTTGATGTTATTCTGACTTCCTTTGTCGAGAACTCTGAAGCGCTTGTGTCACAGGCTTGTTCCCACTTCTCTCAATGTTTATGCACCTGCACAAGTGATCAAGAGACAACAAAGCATGCCAAAACCAATAACAAATCCAGTAACAACCTACTTAATTGATCAAGGAATGTCAAGCTAAATAATACATTAACATATACATTTTGGGAAGATGAACTAGCAGTTGTATATTATTAGGAAAAAATGGAAGCTTACAACCAAAGCCTTGATGTTGAAAGGCTCTCCTTGAGTGGTAATCCAAGTCCAAGCCAAGAACTCTCCAAACGCTCCTTCTCCAAGTCAAATGAATAGCCTCTAGGCACAAGCTTAGCATAAGGGTGCAAATAGACATAGACCAACCATTTGGGAATGGGAGAGGATGAATTTATAAGTTGGGAAAGGGAGTTAGGACCTTTCCAAAGATAAGATTAGGCCCTCATCTCAAGGAGGTAGCTCATAGGGATAAGACAAAGAGGCCAATTTGAGAGGATTCAACCTCATCTATGTGAAACAACCTCCAACTCGTCGCTCTGGAAGCTTCTAGATCACGAAGCTCCTCATCCTCTTTGGGAAAATTACCTTTTTGGGATCATCGTGGGTATGCAAGGGAACATAGTGGTGCCATCGCTGGTTAAGTACATTGCAACAGGAAACCATCATTTTTTTAAGCCTCATAGGAGCGATGACTCTCATTTTAGGGTTTTAAGAGCTATTTCTTCAGGGAAAGCTCAAGGTATTTTCCAATCAAAGTCTTAGGAGGGATTTGAGTTGTATACATGGATGATTATATTGTATAATGGTCATGTTTCGGACACTTCGAGGTATGTCACAGGGAATTGCAGGAGGTGTGACAAAATACTATGTAACATATGCCCCCTAAAGCATAAAGGTGGAACGAGGAGTGATGGATGAGATGCTTTACGAGCTCTTGCAAGGACAAAGACACGCACCATCAAGAGACCTGAAAATCAAGGACACATATACATATACATATCTAAGATCAAGGCATGAATCTATGGCATGGACACAACCATCCGGATGATGAAGACTATATGAAAATATCCATGGTATGGGCACAGCCATCCAGATAACAAGGATCATCATAAATATAAAGTCCCACGGTATGGTCACAGCCATCCGTATAGTAGAAACATGTGTACAATCATGAACAACATATAACTCCACGCAACCTGAGTCATATAAGATAAGACCCAGGGTCTTGCGCTCCATCCCGACCTGATCAAAGTATGAATTCTAACATGTGAATGAAAGTGTTGAAGTCGAACATGCTAGAAAACCACCTGATTACCAGCCAATGATGTGGACCGTTAACAGGTTCAAGAGAAACCACCAATAATGACAATGGCTCTCAAGGTACAACAAAACAATCTGTGAATGTGATAATGAAGTTGAAGTCGAACACTCATAGAATCACCTAATCGAAAGCCAATAATGAAGACCTATCATCGGATGCGAAGAACTTGCCATTAAGGCATGCAAACTCTAAGGTAATGAAAGGGAGTTTCTAAGTCATCTTCCTGGATAATGAGTTGAAGTCGACAGGAAGTGACCCATCGAAGGAGGGCAATGATGAATCCCCCATCATTGACATGAAACATGGAATAAAGTGGAATAATTTTCAAGACTGTAACAATGACTCAAATAGTGTATAGGTAAAAACTGCAGATTGGACTTCTCTTGAACACTGGCGACACGACTCTGGAGTGTGGAAGCATTTGACTCGACATAGGAATAAAGGTCATGATGACAAAATGGTATAGTCAAATGAGAGGCAAAAATGGATCACCAAAAATTGGGAGGACAAGTGACTGAGTGAGGATAACCCAAACCCGACACGAGAGTAGAAGAGTGTCATGTTCAAAAGTGACATGCTGCCTATATAAAGGATGTTTCATCTTCATTTTTCCCTGTTATTTCTAGCGAGTACCCCAATTATTTTTTATCACAAGCTTAAAGGGGATAGCATATGCTCCTCATGTAAGTTCATTCTTCGAATGAATCCATCCTAGTAAGTTTTACGAGCCCTAGGAAGGAGAATCTTGGTCTCATCATGGTGACGAGTCTTTCGTCATAAAATTTTAACGATTCCGACGTAAGAATAACTCGGTATCTTTTTCACATTTAGAGAGTTTGAAAAAGAGACGAAAAGGAAAACTCCATCATGTCCCTTTTCATAATTTGTCTCTCGAAAATGAAAAGGTAGAAAATAATATCTGAGAGAACATCTTGACCATGTCGATCAAGGTGTACCTTTTTCGTATATAGTCAATCTCAGCCTAAAAAAGGGGTAAACGTATACTGAGGTGATGTCGATTCATTTACTTTAACAAGTTCAAAACAACAAGTACTCGGCAATCTTTTCAGTTTTTTAGAGTCAGAAAAGAGCTCAAAGATGACTCTAGGGGGGTTCCTTTTTCGTTGATTTAATGAGTCTGAAAAAGAGATAAAACAAAACTCGCAAGAATCAGCTAATAATGATTATTGTTCACTTGAAAGTACATGTAAATGCACAAAGAAACGCACCCATCACTGATATCGAGAAAAAATACTAAAATATTATGAAAATATTGACAAAAATGACTTGAAAAACTTATAAATAACCAAAAGTAATTTTATTTTCTACCATTTTACCATAGTAAGCTCTGAAAGTGCATTTTTGTCCTAATTTTCTCGCTTTTCAAGCAGCGATTGCGAGAGATCTAGAGTGCCATTTCACGAACCGTTTGCAATAAGTAAGAGGCCCATCCCTGCTATAAGGGAGGATTTTTAATTTTTAGGGTGTCGCAATCATTGCGGGTATGGTCATCGAACCTGCAATGATCGTGCTCGAGCCTAAAGGCTCACGCAATGATATCGCTATGTTTTCAAAAACAAGCCCGATGGCACCGAGGCGAAGTTTTTGGAAGAAAAAAACCCTCTTTTCAAGCAAACTTTTTTTATTTTAATCCATGGAAAAAGCATTAATTGGTGTCAAATGATGTTTTGCAGGAGATCATGGTTCTGGAATGGAAAGAAAGAGGCCATGAGGCTGACGACCATCAAGCAGCCCAGAATCCTGAATGCATAAATGCTCTGAGGAATTGTGGGTTGCTAAAGTTCTTCAGGACCACAGGGTTAACGGCTTAGATGGAATTGTTGCCCTATTTGATCAATCTCTGGGATGTAGATCAAGAGATCTTCATCATAAAAGGCCAAGAACTAGAACTTGAGGAGATAGATATCTACTTCATCACGGGATTGTCCCGACGAGGGGAAGCGATCCAACTCTTTGGATCTCACCCAAGGGGTGAAAGTACAAGGACTCTAGTCCAGATACATTGTTCAGGTGCTGAAATGACCAATGGAGGGAAGGTGAAGATAGAAACAATCACCAACAACCTCGTCTTGAGAACGATCTTGTTTACTATGGTGCGTGTATCCAAAACACAAGCCTTGCATGAGGCTTCAAAACCCCAGTTCCAGTATGCTATTGTGTGTTTGACTCCCACCATATTTAACTGGTGTGGAGGCCTTTTGACAAATATGAAAAGACAACTGACCAAGGGGAAGCATGGACATCTGAAGAAATTCAGGTTTGGTTCGATACTGGTGACCTTATTTTTAAAGAGAGTGCCCTTATTCTAGTATCAGTGGGCAGAGGTACCAAATCTTGCCCCGCAAGACCCGAGACTAGTGAGATGGAGTCAACTCATGCCTCGAGGAGGAACGGGTCAGCATATGCATTATCCACCACAATTTTTCACTTGGCTAGAATTCCAACTACTTGTGGTAGATGACTATGCTTATGCTGGCATGGATTTTAGGTGGGATCCAAATCTACCTCTGCCACCAGGAGAATAGTCGACCAGGTAAAAACTTGTTTTTTGATTTTTTCAAGTTTTATGATTTTTTGTAAAAGTATAAATTGAGACTCAGCTTATGATAAATGTGCGGATGTGGGACCAGAGAGGCCACCTGGAATGTCGTCAATAGCACGGAGAGCTACTCATCATATAGTGGGCACAAACTATTAAGAAGGGGCAGACCCCGTAGATGAGATGGAGCACAACCTGGAGGCGATAACTCGAGGAGTCCCAGAGTATGCCACTATTGATGATGTTCCACTGCGTTGGCGGAGACACACAGTGGGAGTACCAGCGAGACTGTGTCGGTTGTTAGGTTGAGTGATCAGAGCGGTCTCATGCTATCATGAGCACCATGCAGGTTGATAGCCTTTCTAGCTCTTTTACATATTTTGTAGGCTTTGAAAGCCAAGTGTCCCAGGACACTCTATTTTTTAATATCTTGATGTAAACACTCTAACAGACGCGATATATATATATATATAATATTATATATATAATATAATATATAAATTATATATATTATATATATATATATATGTATGTATAGATGTTGATGTATGTATGAATGTATGTATGTATGTATGTATGTATGTATGTATGTATGTATGTATGTATGTATGTATGTATGTATGTATGTATGTATGTATGTATGTATGTATGTATGTATGTATGTATGTGCATGTTTTATTTTCTACTTATGTCTCCATAATATGATCAGTTTTATAAATGACGCAAATGTCTATCAAGAACAAAATTTTCTAATGCATCTGTTAATGTATTTAAATTATGTGGAATATGTTAATATGTGATCAAATCAAAAAAAAAAATCCAGTAATCTAACACGTAGATACATATGCAATATTTGTGGATTTCCTACTGAGTAATGATTGTTTAACTATAACACAATGAGCTGTGAATCCAAATTGACAACTAAATCCCTAATGCCAAGAGCAACTGCTTCTGACAAGAGTTCAATGAATGCATTGTATTCAGAAATATTATTAGTTGTTTGACCAAGGCAGATACCCTGTAAGTTAATCAGCTCGTCATTAGGGTCATAGAGTACCCATGCTGCGGAAGATAGGTTCTGTGTGTTATGACAAGCACCATCAGCAAAAAAAATGTAATGGCTTGACGACATCTACAAACGGAGTGGAACACAGGGTAAGTAGAAAAACACATGTCTGCAAACCAAAAATAAAAAACGCACACTAATGTACAAAAGTCATTACATGAATTTCACGCATAATACTTCAGATGGATTCCATGTCTGGACTCGGGTAATTGATCAACAAAGAATAAAACAGGAGTTCCATTGTTGACATGACATGTAAGCATTGACTTGGCCAAATAATAGAGTAAAACTCATAAAAGGCTATGCCCCCATGCCCCCTGGGTGAGTGAGGGTTGTGAGTCATAAGATGAAAACCCCATTGCGGTAATGGGCAAATGGTAGAGACACGGTGACAAAATCTCATGAAAGGAGGCGTGAAAAACTTGATCTCGTGACAAGGAAAAGGTGCCCCTAGTTGAAATATTTTGACAATTTCAAGGTGAACTCAAATGTTAATGGGTAGGGTTGCAGTAATGTTTCCTATATTACCCTACGACAGGACTTCATGCACCAAGACATGAATTTGAAGTGGAGGCATGGGACAATGAGAAACAAATGCTTCAAGACACGAAGGCAGCTCACCGAGGCTAAGAAGAAATGAAGAACGATGATGAATATCATTCCAAGGACTTTCGTCCAGAGACATGACCTAAATGATACTCTCATCGGTGGGGAATGTCTCTTTCAAAGGATCCAGAGAATCCCAAGAACCAAGCCAAGGAGATGGCACATAAGTGTCCAGGTTCATACTAAAAACAGTATGACTTTCTAAAGCGGCCATCAAAGCTAAGACAATTTCTTGATAATTTTTCTCCAATGGACTTAAAGGCATAGAATCGCCAAATGAATCAATATGATTCGAAGTAGGAATAATCCAAGGATCCATAGAAACCGAGATCATATTGATTGAAGAAATATTCAGAGGTGGAAGAGTAAAAGTACCCATTAAAGCAGAGCCTTTGAAGAGACCTGCCCCCACACTATCGTAAGGAATCTCAATATTTCCCACGTAATGGATGTTGTCGTTCGATGAACTGGAAGAGAAGAAAGACAGCTAGACAATTTTTCCTTCGTGAGGAAACCAAAGCACCCGGAACAAAGAAGAAACCATACAAAACATAGTGTGGGTCTAGCTTCACCCGAGAAGAAGGTTGTAGTTGAGATTCGCATCTACAACTTCTACCTCTAATTCGACGGTCTTTCCTTCCAATTTAATCTGCAAGTTCATGAGAATGCCATATGGACATGAACCTCTACCATCAAAGGCTTCCAAGTTGTTTGGGGACTGATTACAAGAAGGAGAGCCAATGGCCTTCCAACACGAAACAGACATGATGCAAGTAGAGGCACCTTCATCAATAACAGTCTGATGGATTGTCTTTCCTTTAATAAGAACCTGTATCAGAAAAGAAATCTGATGTGGAAGACAAGGAACGTGGTTTTCAAGATCAAAGGTAATCAGACTCGAACTGGAAGGATCAATATCACCTATAGCAAACAACAGTGACTTCCGCTTTGTTGGACATGTTTGGAGAACTGCCAAGGTAGACATCGTCAAAGGTGCTTGAGCTAAATCCTCAAAAATATTGTAGTGTTGTGCAGCTCTAGCATTCGGATTATAAGATGAATTCCATAGTACACCCTTAGGAGGTGGTCGGATTACAAACTCACTGTTAGGGTGCTCAATATGGATTGGACCAGAGCTGAATGGAGTATAAGTAGAAGGAATATTAGTGACTTATTTTTCCATTGTCTGCCTATGCGTGATTTGATAGTCCTTAGTTCGAGTAGCAATCGAAATAGGTGATGAACCTTGCATCATGAAAACTTGGGAACCAGAGGAGGTAGAGGACTGTGGTTGGTCTACGAACTACATATGCTGAGATGAAAAAGGTTCTTTTAAAATAGCCAGATTCCCTTTCAACAAGCGATTAACTTCAGAACATCGGGGACAATCCTTGGTGTAATGATCTTCCTCACAAATGAGGCAAGGATATTTCGGCTTTCTCTTAGAAGCATCATCAACAGATGACTTAGGTGAATCCTATTTTGGGGCATCGGATTTGGCTTTACCTTTGCCCTCTTTCTTACCTTTAGAGGCCTTATCTACTGTAGTAGACTGAACAACATGTGCCTCAGATATTTTACCAAGACTGGATGAATTTTTGGAGGGATTATTGGAACCAGTGCTTGGAACAGATTTCTGCTTCGAAGATGCTTTCGTGGAAGTTTGAGACACAAAACCAATCACACCATCAACAGGTGGTGCATCAGGAGACTTTGATGTTGTCAAATACGAAGATGGTCTCAGAGCATCAGGGAACATCTCATACAACGTGCCAGATTGCGAATAGACTAAGTCTAGACATTGAGCATGGGCAACAGCTTTTTCTTCCATAACACATCCACCCATAGTTATATCCTTAGCAATCTTGTTAACGAATGATTTTGTGAACCATTCAGTCAATAACTCATGAGTAACCTCGAATTTGATGAGGCGATGTTGACATCACCATTCATGGATATGATTGAAAATGTGGGTTGTGGTGTCTTTCTTAAGGGATGTGACTAAATGAGTTCCAGTTTCATATCGAACTGGAAATTGGAAGTGGGTGAGAAAGGCCATAGCTAGAGAGTTGAATTCAGCATAGGTACCTCGAGGCAACTCGATATACCATTTTACAGCAACACCTATGAGAATTCTCTAAAATAGTCGAAGACAGATAGAATCGTCGACATATGAATTGGAGCAGCACCATAGGTGATATGTCATCACATGGGCTTGTGGGTCCTCCTTAGAATTTCCCTCGAATTTAGGGAAATCACTTGGAATTTTAGTTGGAACTAGAGGCCAGTAAGGCGAATGAAGAATAGGATTATTTGTGAGCCTTGAGAAATCGAACAGCTCCAATGTAGCCAAGAGAGGCAATTGTGTATTGAATAGCATATAGGGTCTTTGAGGAGACCCAAACTGCAGGTTCCAACCTTGCTGGTAATTATTTTTCCCCCATAGTGGAGGATTTTGTCCATACGGGACCTGATTTTGTCCCCACAGAGGGTTACCTTGACCATAAGGTGGATTTGGCCCAGGGTAGGTTTGATATTGACCTACCATAGGCCGCTGATAAGCATTGTACGTGGCATATGGGTTGTAAGGTTGTTGAACCTGTTGCCCCTGAACCTGAAGAGATTGACCCTGCTGCTGTAGGGGTTGACCTTAGGCTTGCAAGGGCTAACCTTGTTGATATGCATATAAATCTTGTTGCTGCAGAGGTTGACCTTGTTGCTGCAAAGGCTGAATTTGTTGCTATAAAGGTTGACCTTGTTGCTACAAAGGTTGTCCTTACGAGTACAAAGGTTGAGTAGACTATTGAACAAACTAAGTTTGTTGTTGTAATGGTTGTTGAGACTGTGGCAAAGGTTGTCCCTGCTGTTGTAACAGTTTCCCTTTTTGCTACAAAGTTTGACCTTGCTACTGCACAGGTTTCCCTTGCTGCTACAACAGTTGCCCTTGTTGCTGCAAAGGTTTTCATTGTTGCTGCAAAGGTTTCCCTTGTTGCTGCAAAGGTTTCCCTTGTGGCTGTAAAGGTTGTCCTTGCTGCTACAAGGGCTGCTAGACAATTCTATGGGATATACCTTGTGGGTATTGATAATTCCCAAATTGAATCTGACCATATCCACCAGGAATAGCGGATTGACTAGGCTGGACATAAGCTCCTACTTGAGGAATGTAGGACGGATTAACCAAGGCTTGTGAACCATATGTTACATAAGCTTGTTGGAGTGGAAACTGAGCCATATATGGCTACTGATATTGGATGTTACCTGACCCAGATGGACCAACAAGGTTAGGAATACCACCACAATAAGGTTGATTCACTCCAACCATTTGAGTTTGTAATCCACTCACATTAGTTTCACCTAACACAAGAGGAGTATTTGGATCCTTCCCCCCAGGTGGTGGCACATTCTATCCACTTGATGGAGGGGTGGAAGAACTGACTGAAACTTGACTTGAAATAGTTAGTTGTACCAGAAGGGTTGGTCGAAACGATGAGATAGACTGTGATAGAATCGTAGGTTAAACCGGAATTGAAGTAACAACAGTGTGTACAGAAGTTCGAGAGGTCGTGTTTTGAATGAATGGACCGGATGTAGGCATAGAATTTGAAGACCAAATGGGATTCTGATACAATGACAAAGCACTAGGAGTACCTGAAACTAACTGAGCTAAGGTTGTAGAACTAGGTGGCAACATGGGTCCACTAGTTTCGGGAAGGGTGAGAGACGGGACTCTTCCCACAAAAGTAAAACCTTATGGAGGAAATCCATACCCTTGTTCATCATCAATATGAGGAGTATGAGTAGCAGAAACTTTCGAATGACCTGGAGAAGAGGTTGGGATTTCACCTTCTAACTCCATAGATGGAAATAAATAGTGACAAGGAACCCGAGATGTGCGAGGGGATAACTCCAAAGGAATAACAATCCAATCATAAGGACTGTAAGGATGCTAAGGAGATATCACAACAAAATCGAATAACGAGTTTGACGAATAAATCACAAGCCTTTGCAGACTCTCAGGAGTCTACGGACTCTCAGGGGTCTGAATAGGATTATCAGAGGTATTAGGATCAGATTCTTGTGGTGACCAGGAATCCAATGGAGGTGGACGAGAAGACAAGGGCTAGATACTTGGAATAATCCCAAGTTAAAAACCTTGATCCTCAAGTGATTGAGGAAGCTTCGGATGAACTCCTTGGGAGGACCCTTCAGTATCAGACAATGAATGAGAACTATGAGATGAACTCAATGGTTCAGCCACGATGACCTCCTCTCAAAATCAAAAAAGGAAAGGAGATTCGTTGAGGGATTTTTAACAATTTTGAAATTAATAGGGAATTACTCAATATTGGTCCAAGAAGCAACTGCTTGTGTTCAACATGTTTATCATGGGAAGTTATTTTTAGAAACAAAAACTTTGCCTTTTCGTCTTTTAAGAGTCAAGAAAATGATGAAAAGGTGACTCTAGTCACTTTCAATGGTTTAGCGAGCTTGAAAGGACAAGTGCTTAATGATCTTTTCAAATTTAAGGAGTCAGAAAAAATCGAAATGACTACTCAAGTGACTCTAGGCAAAAGGAGTACCAAATAACCATGAACTGCAATATACACCTCAACAAATAAATTTACCAAGGACTTGACGTACGTGCAGGCAATCTCCCCGAATGTTGTGTTCGATGTATCACATTTACAAGGCGGCAGACTCGGCTTCCTATGGATAAGGGTTTCCAACGTATGAGGGTCTCCCTTTATATACTCAACGGTACAGGGAGCACAAGTCCATGCTAGTGCTATCTAATTCTGAAGCAAACGACAGCTACTAAGTTTTATAGGTGTCGAAACACGTCTCTAGCCTATACCACTAAGTATGAATGTTAATGTTTCAAATGTTCCTTAGATTAATTGATAGATTTTAAAGTTGATCTTGGAATTATGTTTCGATTTCAAGGCCTTAACGATGTTACATGTTCCTAAAATGCAACTAAATGATGAAATGAAATCCTTCAATTCAATGAAATCTATCTATGTAGCGAAGAAGATCACCCAAATCATGCATCAAACAAGCAAAAGTGCATTAACGACAATTTCAATTCTAAATGCCAAACATGAAATCTAACCTTTCATATCACAAGCAAATGCAATGCCAAAACAAACCTTAAAGTAAAACTACCTTAAGATATAATGATGATTTTTTCTTTTCACTTTAGTGTAATCAATGTAATCTAATGCAAAAAGTTAAAGAGAATGCAAGCAAGCCAACAAACATGAAAATCTCTTTCACATTAATTATTTGAATGCAACAAGAAATGCTTCAAAAACTATGAAAAGATAAACACTTCCACATTCACTTTTCAAAACACAAAATCAAAGAAAACACTTCTTCTCGATTCAAATGAGACAATCAATTTATGATATATTGTTTGTCAAATAGAACTCAAGCGACTTTCATAGTATCTACTCAATCCGACACTAATGAAAACAACTTAAGACACAAGAACCAAAACTGATTTGCAAAGGATGTCCAAACACACAAGAGACTCTTTAACATGGGTAATTGATCTATGATGAGAAGAAGAATGAGCGAATGAAGGATGACTTGGAAGACCTAGAAACCCTAAAAGTCTAATCAAACTTCAAACACACTTAAACCAAGGTAAGAGGCGATTACAATCAGACAATAAAAGAGTCAACTAAGATCACACTGGTAAATCACTGGGAGAAGGCAAAAAGAACTAAAAACAAGAAGACAAACCCTAAATTTATTTAGCTTCTGCTATCATTGCACCTATTAAGAGAAAAGCAGCGATCATCGCTACCGTAATCAACGAATCTATGATATCATCGCGACTGTCAGGGCTAAAAGTGCTATGGGCAAGAAAAACAAAGATAAAACACAAAATTTTCAAGAACATCTCAAATCAACAACCTTCAAGCATTTACCAGAAAGTGAGACTGACTACAGACAAGCAATGAAGTCTAAGAATGAATGGTTGATCAAACTCGTCAAAAGAAAAGGTGAAGAAATGGAAGGAAAGGATCATAGGTGTCCTCAATGGGGTCACCAATTTTTTGACAAGGTTAATCCTCTCTACGAACAGAGACAATCCCTCTAGCCCAATGAGTGGGTATAGCAACTGTAGTGACAATCAACTAGACATCTTCCTAGGTTACAATTGAAAATAAGAATGAAAGAGATGGCCTACCTCATTTTGATGTTATTCTGGTTTCCTTTATCGAGAACTCTGAAGCGCTTGTGTCACAGGCTTGTTCCTACTTCTCTTAGTTTTTATGCACCTGCACAAGTGATCAAGAGACAACAAAGCATGCCAAAACCAATAGAAAATCCAATAACAACCTACTTAAATAATCAAGGAATGTCAAGCTAAATAATACATTAACATATACATTTTGGGAAGATGAACTAGCAGTTGTATATTATTAGGAAATAAAGGGAAGCTTACAACCAAAGCCTTGATGTTGAAAGGCTCTCCTTGAGTGGTAATCCAAGTCCAAGCCAAGAACTCTCCAAGCACTCCTTCTCCAAGTCAAATGAATAGTCTCTAAGCACAATCTTAGCATAAGGGTGCAAATAGACATAGACCAACCATTTGGGAATGGGAGAGGATGAATTTATAGGCTAGGAAAGGGAGTTAGGACCTCTCCAAAGATAGGATTAGGCCCTCATCTCAAGGAGGTAGCTCATAGGGATAATTTAAAGAGGCCAAGTTGAGAGGATTCTACCTCATATATGTGAAACAACCTCCAGCTCACCACTTGAAGCTTCTAGATCACAAAGCTTCTCATCCTCTTTGGGAAAATTACCTTTTTGGGATCATCGTGGGTATGCAAGGGAATAGAGTGATGCCATCATTGGTCAAGTACAGTGCAACAGGCAACCATCATTGTTTTAAGTGTCATAAGAGCGATGACTCTCATTTTAGGGTTTTAAGAGCTATTTCTTCAGGGAAAGCTCAAGGTATTTTCCAATCCGATTCTTAGTAGGGATCTGAGTTGTATACATGGATGAGTATATTGTATAATGGTCATGTTTCGGACACTTCGGGGTATGTCACAGGGAAGTGCAGGAGGCTTTACAAAATATTGTGTAACACTCCTAGCCTCTAGGTCAGCCCTCCTAGGTTATGTGCTACCTCTTATGGCACTATGTTGCCTCTCTGGTATGTATTCTTCAGCCTTGGATCGAAATCCCTTGCTGAACTGCCCCTCACTACAACTGATCTCTAACTCGATTTCCTCAACAAATTGAGCCCCAGAAAACCAAATTCTTGATCTTTCTTGGTGTATCTCCAATTGACCCTCAAGCCTCCTCTTATACTTTTCCTATCGATGATTCAACAACCGAGATTAAGTCCCTAATCAACAGCTAAGATTAGATCTAGCTTGATCCTTGTCTCTTATAATTTTCTCACCCATTTTATATTAATATACATTAGTAATTTAATTTTCCAAAGTTTACACTTAGGAACCCCATTAAAATATTAATTATTTTAATATCTCTTCATCCGGGTGGAATTTCTCCAAACGATTTCTAGGTCTTGAATATCTCATGTGCCTTAGCCTCTTCGCCAAATTTCATGGTTAGAGCACATCCAATGCTACCAAAAATCAACAAATATTAAACCACCTACACCCTCAATATCAACAACAAGGGTATTCCGAGACTAAATTGTCTCTACCCTGAATACCACAACTCAAGATTGGTCTCTACCCAAGTTGTCCAAGGCTCTGGGAACTAGTAACTCAACCCATAACCTTCTAGGGCTCTAGAGTATTTGTTCAAACTGTGACTTCAGGAACTAATAACTCAACCCACCAAGGGCTCGAGAGCACTTGTCCCAACCAATGGTTTCATGAACTAATAACTCAACCCAATCTATTCCAGGGCTTCCAGAGTTTTTTTCCCAACCCACAACCATAGGGAACCCAAGAAATAATCCCCTTCATAAGACATACACCTACACTCGACATACAACTCCACACATACATGTTCAAAAATGTAACTAGTGTCAGTCTTCATAATTGTACTTGTCAAAAGAAATTTTATTATTAAATAAAACGACTTATTAAAGCATGGGTTTCATGATTGGGTCAATGTTTTCTAGGTGAAAACCTCCATTGAAGGCCTCTAGGTTTTGTCTTGAGTCAATAGATTCATTGTCATTCTTATTATACCCTTCTTGGGCTTTTGTATCATGTAAAAAGAATTAATTTTGAGTCAAAAGGGTTATTTGTAAGCTCCACACCAAGTTGGCCTTGTCCCCATGAAGTCGACCTACACTAGGGAAATTTGACCCAGCATAAAGGCTATATATGGAGAGGCAATTCAACCTATTTGTTACATTCACTCATCAAGTTCGATCTACAAGCAAGAGAAGCAGAAAAGAGAGCAAAGTAGCTGGAAAAGGACAAAAGAATATAATAAGACCTAAAACGAGTTCTTGGGATATCTATCTCTCACATGTGAAGTTTTTGGGAAGTTCCTGGGGTCGAAATTATGAATCTATTGCAGGTCCAAAATTTTTTAGTTGGGGGTCGAAACTTTGTTGTTGGGGGCCAAAATTCTGGATTGTAGCTACTACTGGGAAGTTTTCACTTGGAGACTTTCACAAGGATCATCTATTGGAAAGAAGGTTTGACTTGGTGATTGGAGGAGGTTTTTTTTTCTAATTCTAAAGAGTCTTATATTATCCCATCTTTATTTGAATCTATTAGTGGAAGAGTTGGACTGGGTTTTCCCCTTGTATGGGTTTTTCCCTGGCTGAGTGCCTACATCTTGTTTCTCTTGTTCTTGTGGTCTTCATAAACATATAATTTGGTAATTTCTTGATGAAAGATAAACTAATAAATAAGTAAAATAATCCAACATAATTCATAAGTAATTATCAAAAATAGGAATCAAACCCTAATTCATATAAGCATTGATTTCTAAACATGGTATCAAAGCTAAGATGGAAGATTGTTTAATATCACTTTGTTGGCTATCATTTGAAGAAAGGAAAAGCAGTCTTGGAAGAAAAGTTTACTCTGTATATGGAAATTTATTTGAAGATGGGTCTCAATATCATGAAAGTTGCAGGAAGTTTATTGGAAGGATCATCTATAATCTATTTATGAGATTCAATAGTGAAGGATTCTTGGTTACATTTGCAGGTACTCTTGATGATGAAAACGCATGGATCATTGATAGTGGAGCCTCAAGACATACAATAGGATAAACTGGACAACTTCCATACTCTATCAAGGGAACCATCATCACATGCAGTGGAGCTAGGAGGAAACAAAAATTATGCATTCAAGGGCCTTGGATCTACATCATTGAAGATGGAAAGTGGATCAAAGCTACACCTTAACAACATCCTTTATGTCCCAAGTTTGAAAAGGAATTTACATTCCATTTATTGTTTTGAAGATAAAGGAGATAGGGTTGCTTTTGTAGTGGAAAATTTTTCGTTTGGGGAAAGGATTCAAGTATTGAAAAGGCAAAGTTTATTGGAGTTCATGAAGGAAGACTATATAGAGTTATAACACCATCTCCTCAAGCCCTAGTTCACATGGAGATCAACCTTATCAAACTGTGGCATAGAAGATATGTGATATTCATTATAAGATAATTCCCTATCTTAGTAAAATGTTAAAATGCATCCCCAACATCAAGGACAGTCATGAAGGAGTATGTAAAGGATGTGCTTTGGGGAATAATACTAGGAAACCTTTTACAAGTAGTGATACAAGGTCTAAGGAGATATTAGACCTCATTCATTCTGATGTGTGTGGGCCAATTTCTAATAAATCTCTTGGAGGCCATCTTTATTATCTGACCTTCATTGATGATCACTCTAGAAATACATGGCTTTATCTTGTCAAGACAAAGGACAAAGTATTTGAAAATTTCAAGGAATTTAGATTCAAAGTTGAGACATTAACCAAAAGAAAGATAAAGACTTTGACATCTGAAAATGGACGATAATACACTTCAAAAGAGTTGATTTCATATTATAAAGAAGAAGGTATTAAGAGGGAGCTCATTGTTCCCTAGAACTCCGAGTAGAATGGAGTTGCAGAAAGGAAGAATAGAACCATTGAAGAATTCATAAGGACTATGATATTTGATCAAGATCTACCATTTTTTTATGGGAAGAAGAAACAATGACAATAGTATATATACAAAATAGAATTCCTCATAGAATCCTTTATAATATGAGCTCAAAAGTAGCATTCACAGGGAAGAATCCATGTGTAGACCATCTTTGAAGCTTTGGGTGTCCCGCATACATCCATGTTCCAAAAGACAAGCGAAATAAGTTGGACTCTAAAAGTATAAAAGGTATCTTCATTGGTTATAGCCTTTAATCAAAGGCTTATAGAATCTACATCAAGTAAGGAAGACAAAATGAAGATGGCATGGATGTTATATTTGATGAAAACCATGCCTACAAAAGATCCAAGGATATACCAATCGAATCCGATGAAGAAGATGTATCACAATTTGAAGAAGAGCGTCATGACAAGGCAACTACAAACCAAGAAGAAGATAAAGAAGGACCAGTGATCCTATTTAACCTATAATCATCCTCGAAACAACAACTAAAGGATCTTTTAGAGAAAGAAAAAGACCAACGAGATATTCAGGATATGCAACATACATGACGAAATTAATAGAAGTAGAACCAACTACCTTTGAAGAAGCCACTCATCAAGAAGAATGGAAGAAGATGATGCAGGAAGAATATCAATCTATAATGAAGAATGGGGTTTGGGAAATTGTTCCTAGACCAAGTGACAAAGCGGTTGTCACCTCCTAATGGATTTAAAAAATCAAACATACCGTTGAGGGAAGCATATACAAATACAAAGCTAGATTCATCGCAAGAGGTTTCTCACAAAAAGAAGGAATAGACTATGAAGAAACCTTTGCTCCTACTGCCACGTATACAAATATAATATCTTTGGTTTCACTAGCTGCTACTATCGAATGGAATATCCATCAAATGGGTGTCAAAACAACATTTCTAAATGGAACCATTGATGAAGAAGTATACGTTGAACAACCAGAATGATTTGAAATAAATAGCAAGGATACACATGTTTGTGGACTCAAGAAAGCTCTATATGGCTTGAAGCAAGCTCCTAGGTCTTGGTATGCGAGAATGGATACATATCTCTTAAGAATTGGGTTCCTCAAAAGTTTTGTCGATAAGAACCTCTACATCAAGATAGTGAATAGTGAACCTGTCATTATACTACTATATGTGAATGATTTGTTTATTATATGTGTGGCGCATAGAATTATAGAATGCAATAAAATGTTGGCAGCAGAATTTGCAATGAAAGATCTAGGACTCATGCACTATACTTAGGTTTGGAAGTCTAGCAGAAACCCACTGAGGTATATCTTGGTCAAGGTAAATACATAATCTATATGTTACAAAATTTTGGTATGATGGATTCCAAGCCTATGACTACTCTCATGGTCACAAATCTTAAGAAGTTGAGAAGTTCTGACTCTAGTCACATCAACCCTACAAGCTATCATAAGTTGGTGGGTTCTCTAATGTACTTGATGAATACGCGACCCGATATATGTTTTTCTATAGATTTTCTTAGGCAATTTTAGTTGAAGCCTCGTCATGACCATTGGATGGTTTCCAAGCATATCTTGAGATACCTATGTGGTACAATTCATCACTGCCTAAAGTATGATAGAAAGGAAGTCAAGTTAACAAGTTTTACCGATTTCAATTAGGGTGGAAGTGAGACATAGGGGAGAACCACTTATAGTAGTTGTTTCAGTTTAGGATCTACAATGATTTCATGGATTAGTAGAAAATGAGATCGTGTTGTGTTAAGTAGTGTCAAAGAAAAATATGTTGTTGCATGTGAAGTAGAAAAATAAGTTGTTTGGTTAAGAAAACTATTGTCAGATTTGTTTGGAAAGCCTCTAGATCCTACAATGTTAAATTGTGATAATAAAAGTAGCATCAAGATGTCTGAAGACCTTGTATTCCATGTTAGGATGTGTTGAAATATGTAACTAGGTTCGGTCATCATAATGACATACCATGATTTTATGTATTTGATGTAAAGAGAAAATAAATATATTATTGTTGTTCTTGAGGCATGGGTTTCATGCTCAAGGGAAATTTGTTTTATATGTCAAGCACCCATTGAGTGCTTCTAGGGCTTTTAATTAAGTCTAAAAGTCAATTGAGTCTTTTTCATGTATGAAAGGCCCATTTGGGCATGTTACATATTGTACAAATAATTTATTTGAGACAAAGTAGAGTCAAAATACCCTCCGAGACCTCGTCATAATGCAAATATCAAGTCAGCCTAAAAGGAATAATTAAACCTAATGGAAGACCTATATATAAGGGAGACTTCGACCTCACTTGGATCACTCACTCCACTCAAGTTCAATCAAGAAAGAGAAAATAGTAGGAAGAAAAAGATGGAAATAAGGAGAAAAGAAATTCGAGTTTTTGGGATTGTTTTTGGGCTATCTTTCTCACACATGTGAAGTGGATTAGGGAATAATTATACAGTGGAAAGCACCAAATTGTAGTCATCATCAAAGGTCGACTTTTGGGTCAAGAAAGGACTCCCTTGCAAGCCGAAGTATCAAGGAAGAGAAGTCAATTCAAGCGAAGGAGAGAGGAAACAAATTCATCCATTCTCTAGCGACACGTGTGTTCCAAGATTTCTACAGAAGAAACTACTAGAGGTAGAAGTTGTATAAGAATATGCTAGGGGGTTGAAATTGCATTAGAAACTAATGGAGGTCGAAGTTGTAGAATAATTTGTTGGGGTGTCGAAATTGAATAATTTGCTAGAAGCACATCAAAGAAAGGTTTGACTTGGTCTAGGAGGATCTTGGTCAAGGGTCATAGGTCTTGGAATTTGTCAATTAAAGTTCTATAAGAAGAGAATAATTATTGTGGGTTTTCCTCTCAACTGGAGAGGTTTTGGCCCTGGTTGATCGCCTACATCCTGTGTCCTTTTGTCTTATTGTTCTTTATGATTTGGTAGTGGTTTGATGAAAAGAACAGTAAATATAATCAACTGAAAGAAGAAGCTAATTAAGTTAAGTAAGAATACATCACAAGCAGTTATCTAAGTAAGAGAAATCACCTATTCTAGTTGCCTCTATATTTCTCAACACGGTATCAGAGCTAAGGTGACTACATCAAGGAAAGACAACTTGAAAAAGGACCATCAAAAGGAGTATCAATAAAGTTCAAGGCATTAAAGAGGACATTGAATCATCAAGAAGGGATACATAAGGGTCGAACAAAGGAGAATCAAGAAGGAAAATTCATCTCAAGGATCATCACATCTCAAATAAAAGAAGACCTCAAAACCCTATCTCATCCAAAGAAGGGTACTACACTTGGAGCATTCTTGAGAAGCTCACATCATCATCACAAAGAAAAGATCTCAATGTCCCTACCTCCACTCAAAGAAGAACTACACATTGAAGCATATTGAAGTCTCTTTATCCAAGGGAAGTAGGAAGAAGCGTTGCCATAATCATCAAGGAATCAAGGTGATCTCCCTCTTCTTGAGTCAAGGATCACTAACAAAGCATACTTGAAGGAAAACATGATCTTCATCAAGAAGACATCTTCTATTATGAACATCATCAAGAAAGGCATCAAGTGGAATATTTCTTCATCAAGGAGTATATTCACTTGGAAAGTAAATATTTTTTATATATCTATCAAAATGACTTCATTTTGCAAGGAAAGTAACAAATTGTTTGGGTCATCAAACTTTCTTCCATGGAAGAAGAATAAAGATTTGAGCCTCATAGAAAATGAAGTCGTTGGACATGTTAAGGGTTCATTCACTAAGCATCCAAAGGAAGAAGCTCAAGCTCTAGCCAAGTATATGAAATGGGAGGTAAGGGTTCAAAGTATCCTTATAGAATCCATCAAGGATCCCCTTATACCTTATGTATAAAAGTTGAAAACATCAAAATAAATATACGAGAAGCTAGTAGAGTTGTTCTCCATAATCACTGCTGGAGAAGTCATACCTTTGAGAACCAAGCAATATAAGATGAAAGTATCAAAGGAAGAATGAATAGCCTCATATCTTATGAGTATGTGAGAAATAAGAGACCAATTGCAAGATTTGGGAGAAATAATGTCCAATAAAAAAATGACCACTGTAGCACTCAATGCACTACCTAATGAATAGGGAAACTTCGTATCAGGTATATATCAAAAGAAGGAAGCCACCCCATCCAGTGAAGTTTGGTCATTGTGTAAGATTGAAGAAACTAGATTAAAAGAAAATAATTATGTGGGACGAAGTGAACAAGTTCAAGCATCTACTGTCATGGCCAGGAGAAAAGGAAAAGTTGGGAAAAAGAAGAAGATCATTATGTCAAAAATCCAATGCTATGGTTGTCATGAATATGGGCACTACAAGGGAAATTCCACTATAATCAAGAAGGACAACAACAAAAGAAGAAGAGAAGAATCTGATGTCACTGAAGAAGTGGAAGAATTTTAAAATAAGAAATCAAAGGAGGAAGTGAAATATCTCTACTACGACTAAGATAATCTCCTTCATTATGTTCTTTTCCAGTTTTTATGAAATATAGATATCATGGTAGGAAGCATTTTAAATATGATGGGATGCGTCATATTATGAAATGGCATCATATTATAAGCATACGATTAAAGAAAGAGATTGTGGCATCCTTATAGAAGCTTGAAAGATAGTTGAAGTACAAGTCAACATGGATGTAGCAATCATCATAGAAAGAAAGTAGTACTTATGATTCATATAGCACATTGACAGAAGATAAGAAGAGTTCATCATCATAATCATTAGAAAGGATAATTTTAGAATGAGAATAATCAAGATCCTCTATTGGAATCTTCATTACAAGGTTCACTTAGAAGAAGTAAGTGTCTCGTTGATCATTCCACCTTGTGTGGGATCCATTGTTTGGATGGATGGTGGTATGGTGACAAAAGAGTGCAGCATGTCAATATGGTTGAAGTACTTTCAATCAAGGAAAGGAAGATGTTGAAGGAAGTCTAGAAGACCAAAAGAATAAAAGAGGTATGCATGTATTTGATAAATTAAGTCGTGTCATCATATAGTTACAGACATCATGGGTAAATCTCATGGGCGTGATCAAAGAATGGAATCTCTTTCCTTGGAAAGATGCATGAAGGCACGATTAACATATTAACAAGATGAAATCAACATAATAGGTCCTCATATGGAATATGAGGTAGTTGACAAAAATTAAGGAATCGTGGATGGAATTTCCTGGGCAGAAATATGTGAAGAAAGAAAATAAGAGATAATGAAAGATGCAACTATGATCATGTAAAGAAAATGGAAATCAACATACGATGGCTAGAAAAATTGATCATGACATATTCATAGAGAAGAAGACCCTCATAAGGTTTGTAAATAAAGGATGCCCTTGACATTGAGAGCCTTGGAGATATGTTTATGAATGTGAGGGATTTTTATGTTGCAAGAAATCTGATGCCATGATGAAAGGCCATCACAAAAGGTAACTTTGATTTGATGTTAAATTTTTATTTTTGAACAACATCTGGATGGGTTGATCCAGGGCTACCAAAAGAGACTTGTAGATGTCACCTACAACTAGTATTAATGTAGTGGGAGGGAAGATCCTGAAGGAAACATGCCTTGGAAGAGGTATATATATAAAGAAAAAACCAGATGTGGACTAGAAGATCACTTTCCAATGAAGAGAAGGATGAAATGACTAACATGGTTCGTGAAGGAAAGTGATGAATGGATGATACCCTACAAGATGAAGGCTCCCAAATAAATAAATACCATCAAAAGGAGGAACTCTACAAGCAGTTGAAGGTACCATGATCTCCACCAAGTGGTGGAAAGATGTTGTTGGAAACAATTCCCTAGTTAAGAGGAATATTGGCAGCAAGTCCCTAATTAAAAGGGATCTTGGACAAGTTCCTGGATAAAAGGTACCTTGGTTACATTCCTTTGATAAGAATGGGTATATATTCCTTAATTGAAAGGGAGAGATAGACACATCATTATTGTCTTCGCTTTGTGAAGAAATAATGGAGGATTGGGTAAGCATCTGGCATCTGATACTCTTTGAGGATGAGGTAGGAGATCCAAGATAAGAGTAGTAGTAGAGGAAATTCTTTAAGGATATGATATTCCAAGATAGGAATTTTCCTAGAAGAACATACCCTGTGAACATCAAGTTGGGGTATGTACCTTGAGAGACAATGATGATGGTGTTTGTCAGCCATTGGTCTCACCAACATTGTGCTCTGATATTGTGGAGAGATAAAGTTGTTAGTCAAGGCCTTGCTATGTGACAATGTTGGCTGGTTTTATGCAAATAAATGGCTTACAAATCCAACACTTCGTATGAGAATTCTTCAGATTGAGAATGTCCAAGTACCTTGTATGGATTATGAATGCCTCCCTAGTTAAGAGGGAGTTTTGAAATATGTAACTAGTTTTAGTATTCATAATGACATATCATGATTTTATGTATTTGATGTAAAGAGAAAATAAATTTATTATTGTTTTTCTTGAGGCATGGGTTTCATGCTGAAGGGGAATTTATTTTATAAGTCAAGCACCCATTGAGTGCTTCTAGGGCTTGTCATTGAGTCTACAAGTCAATTGATTCTTTTTCATGTATGAAAGACCCATTTGGGCATGTTACATATTGTAAAAAGAATTTATTTGAGTCAAGGTAGAGTGAAAAGACCTTCCAAGAACTCGTCATGATGCAAAGATCAAGTCAGACTACTCAAATGGACAAGTCGACCTAAAAGAAGCAATTCGACCTAATGGAACACCTATATATAATGGAGACTTTGACCTCACCTAGATCACTCACTCACTTCACTCAAGTTTTATCAAGAGAGAGAAAAGAGTACGAAGAAAAGGAAGGCAAGAAAGAGAAAAAAAAGGTCACGTTTTTGGGATTGTGTTATCATAACTACAACACCCTCCAAAAGTTTGGCCTGCACCAAATTTCGGAGCCTTCCTTGGTATTGCATATTGCCATTGCAAACATTGGAATCCATCGCATGTGTTTTATCTAAGCGTTTTGGTCCCATTTGCGAGAAAAGCAAAATGTCATATTTTTTCATTTTAAGTGTCGGACGATGTATACGAGCTTGTTTTAGTGGTTTCAATGGGTTTCCTTTGTGTAAGGGGTTTCCTTTTAGTCCCATAATTAGCCAAATTCTAGAAAAATTCCAACAACTTAGCTTCATCCAACCCCCTGAACTACGCATTGCGCAGTTCCATCCCTCAAGTTGCAACCTAGCCTCTTGACATTATGCAATATGCAGTTCCTGCCTCCTAGGATTGCACACTACATAGTCTCAGTACCCAAGCCCCAACCTTGACCTACAGAATTGCATAATTCATCCCTCCATCATGGCCCTAGCTACACATACACAGTATTTGAGCTCAAGCCCAACTCTTGATTTGTGTAATTATGCTATCACCAGGTCTACTCTGCCCCTGGGAATTGTCCAGTTGGCTGAAAAAGTACAAAACCCTTCAATCGAGCTCACTAAGTCCCAAAAATTCGTACTATGTATACGTATTCCAGCCTAGACTATGCATTGTGTTGTCTCAAGGCTCAATTAGCTTCACCCCTAACTACCTGAGTTGCACAGTTACGCAGTCATTGAGCCTCTCCCTTGGCATGCAACTTAGTTCCAGCTTAGTTAGTGGATCAACATGCATCATCTTAGACTAGGGGTTTATCAAACTGATGTCATCTTGTCATGAGTGAATTTCATATGCAGGTCCTTTATTAGTACGTGATAGGATGATGAAGAAGGAGATGGAGAATGGAAACTTGTTGAAAGACATCTTTGTAACTAGTTAGCAAGCTAATCAATCAACACATTGAAGCAAAGGGACACCAGTTTGTGATCACAACTCAAGACTTGATATCATTGAATGCTCCTCACCTCTAAGCCATATGGAGGTGGAAAAAAGAGCATACTCAAGAATACAAGTAGCAAGGAGCAGCAAGAATGGATTGACATTGACATGTCATCATGAATTCCATGTCAGTAGTGTCATATCGTGTCTTGTCATGAGTCGACATATGCCACATAATTATTATAGATTATGTAATTATCTATTCAAAATGTATTGTAAAGTGGAAGTCCAAAGGACACATACAAAATATGAAGAGTCATGTAAAGTTGAAAAGTCATAGGAAGTCAAACATTCATGAGGGTAGTAGAAGAGTCACAAGGAGGTGAAGCATCACCCCATTGGTTATATATACACCCTCATTGTATGAGAAAAGGACTTTTCACCTTGGCTTCTCCCATAAGGCATCTAAGAAATAGAATTAGTACTTTTTTGGAGCAATTCGTGGTTCCAATACTCCAGTATTGGAGCTAGTGGTGTTCGGTGTATACATGCTTCCTCGAACTTTTACTTAATATATGAAGCATGATGGCCAACGCATCCTTCATGCATGAATTATGAATGCTTATAAGAATGTTTTGTGAATGTTTATGATTCATGTTTGTTTTTCACCTGTACTAAAGTAGTTGAACTATTTATGTTATTTTAGTGCTCATCGTATTGAGGATGTGCTCTAATGGTTGTGATGACTATCGCATCTTTGTGGACTATTCCGCTAGATGCTAGATGGATCTTTATGCTTGTATTGGTTGAATGATCGTCACACCTTTATGGACTATTCTTTTGGATGTTAGACAGATATTTCCTATTTGTGTGTGTCTCTACTAGGGTGGTACTATTGCCTCGCTCTTAGGGGCTCACCTATTTTTCCCTCCGCAGTAGAAGAACCTTGACACACCTACAGCCAAACACTCACCAAGTGCACTCACTTGCTTCTCGAAGGAACATATGTGATCCTCTCTCTTCCTAACAACTAAAGCTAAGGAAAATCGATAATAATATATGGCAACCAGGCTGATAGTCCAGATGGGGCTCCTATTCTAAATAGTGTGTGGGCTAATTAGGAATTCACATTGGGGAGACCCCCTTGGTTGATGGATTTATAGCACCGTTAACAAAATGGCGCTAGAAGGAGGGCTAGACGATAGGTTTTTCCCGTTGAGTCTACTTTAAATATCTTATTCAAAATAGCTCTTCCCAAAATCATAATCCTGGGATGTTTTTCTAAAGAGCTTAAACTTGCCATCCCTACAGAATTTATTCATAACTGATCACAATTTAAGTTTGATGGTGAGGGTGAATTAATTCTTCGTGAACATTTGTTTAAAATTGCCCATTTTTTTCTTTCTAACAGAATATATTGCAAGGATGTCATGGCTAGATTACTCACCCTCACATTTGAAGGTTGTGTTAATCGATGGTGTCATACATTACCCACTTCTTATATCCATTCATTTGACCAACTTGTGAAGGAGCTTCATAAATCATTTGACAGGTATGATTACCAGGATGTTCTTAAAAGGATTAATCAACTAAGAATGAAGCCTAATGAATCAGTATAGGATTTTCAAATTGATTCCTTCACCTTTTTTATGAATTTCTGGGAGAAGACACAGATTTGGATTTCTTTAAATGAAAGTTTAAGCATTTGATTCACATCTCTTTGCACGGTGAATCTGAACCCCATGATGTTTCTACTTCCCCAACTTTTGTAAATTATGAACCACCTTTAATTTCAGAGGAGGAACCTACTACTCCTTTTGATTCTTATTCTCCTCCTTTTCTAGTTCTAATGTGTGTGCCTCCTTGCGGTGATCATAAAGTTGGAAAATCCGCAAATCAAATTCCTAATCCATCTCTTCATCCTCCTTCTGCTTCTCATGATTTAGATCTAATGAAAGAAACCCCTGAGTGGCTCATGGATCTTAGGGTGAAGGCTAATCCTTTCATTCCTTAAGATGACAATAGCATTCTTAACATCAATATTGAATCTATTTCCATGGAAAGTGTTATTTATTCAAGGGGAATCTATCATCCTCTATCATCTATATCTCATGACTTTGTGTATCTTGAACCACGTGATCAATCTGCTCCACCAACTAGCCCTTCACGATCTCTTGATTTTCGAATTGTTGGATCAAATTGCGATCAGATACAAGGCATTCACATTACACTAGTAGAGTAGGAGGAAAGTGAAGAGACTTTTGATCTATCTTCCCTTTTTTAAAGTACCCTATGTCAAGATGATGCACTTCCATTTTTGGATGGTTTTCAATATGCTAATCTCAGTAGTGAATTAAATGCAACCAATTATTTTGATCAATCTATACCCTTGGGCAATAATCATTCCGATGATGATGACTTTGTTGATGTATGCGATCACGAATGTCCAAGTGCACCAACTAATCTTTCAGTTTCCCAAGAAGATTCTATTTCGAAAGATCCAAACCTTAAATCTGTTTCGGTCAAAGAAGATTGTATTAACAATTCTTCCTCTTCACCTCCCTATCCTTTGTGCTTTACTCTTTTTAAGACTTCAACTTGTGATGGAGACTTTCAATTCTCATTCAATTTTGTTATCCCACGAGTCAAACCTTGAAATGGCACAGGATAGTAAGAATATCTATGATGAAGAAGGAAGAAATGAAATTATAGAACATTCTTTCCATCCCTTATCATATATGGTTTTGTATGGGGGCAACTCTTCGAATCAATTTTATCACAAGATTTCTCTGATTCATACATCTTTAGATTTGCGACTAGAAGAATATTATGACTTGAGTAATTTATTCGTTGAAGTTGAAAAAGCTTATCAAATCAGTGATGTAGACAATTGTGATCCAGATAATAGTGATCCTGTTAACTTAATTGATAGCAGTTATCCGCATGAAATTTTTGATCTAACTCAGTTTATAAAATATTCTTATTTGTCTTTCCATAGTTCCATAACTTGTTAGGAAGTCGAGGCACTTCAACTCTCATTGGTGGTTATGTCTAGGTCTCGCAAAACTGGTAAAATTCCTGAACCATGTCAGATCTATATTTCCTTGCATAATTCTTTCATTC
The DNA here is from genome assembly GCA_000404065.3 of Pinus taeda. Classification (NCBI taxonomy): domain Eukaryota; kingdom Viridiplantae; phylum Streptophyta; class Pinopsida; order Pinales; family Pinaceae; genus Pinus; species Pinus taeda. Next base: position 90,698 of record APFE030091341.1, read on the forward strand.
GTTTTGTTTCACTGGATGCAAAATCATTCTTGATCGATTTTGGAATTCCTCATTACAGTTTTCCTATACATGGAGATTGGGTTTTAGATCATACTTTTGTATTAAATTCATTCTCGTTCAAATCTGTTGTATTAAATTTGATTTTGGGGTGTATACCTTTCATAAATGCGTGGAATCATGAATCTGACCAATTTGGAGATCACCTTTGACTGAAAATTCCATATATGTTCAGTTTTATGGCAAAAAAATAGCTCCTATTTTTTCTTGTGAATGTATTCATGGCACAAGAAATTATCTTGAGAGTTGTAAAGAACTTGAGTTATTCGTTGAATCGAGTTACTCTTTTTTATCCATTGCATCATGATTGGTTTCATATGTTCATTATGCTAGCATTCCTTTTCATTTCTTTCAATGATTGTAATGCTTGTAAAGTATGTCACCATTACAGGAAAACGATTTATCACTCATGCGAGGAAGTTGATTCTATTATTTAGATCATTGGCAGAGTTGTTCCTTTTTATTTATCTTTGCTAAATACAAATCAAGAATCTAATGTTTTAGTCAGTCCATCTGATCATGATCCTATCTCTAGTGACTGTCATTCAACTTGCCATTTTCCTATCATTACATCCAATGATAGTTGTTTTACATCCTTTGATCTTCATGGTTTCACATCTCATCCTTCGAGTAATTGTCAAACGGTTGAGGCACTTCATCCTTCGTAGATGGTCATGTCGGGTCCTCAATGTCTTGACAAACTGGGTGAATATGATAAAATCAATTGTCTCTCACAAGATTCTCATCATGATATCATACTCTTAATTGCAAATTCATCTTTTCAGAGGTTTTATAATGTTCAAGAGGATTGTTTCGAATTTTATGATCTAATCTATGATTTCCTGGAAGCATATTTCTTAGCAATCCTTTTAGCTAAGAGAAATTTTCAGTCTTTTCTCATGCTTTCTAAGAAGGATGACACAAATGGAGGTGCATTCACAAGAATCTCTCATGGTTTTTCTGCTTATAATGGTCATAAAAAAGGTAAGAATATGAACTAGTTAAAAGTAGTGGCTATGTCCTATCCTTTTGCTGATAGACAAGACCTTCTATTTGTTGTGCAAGTTATTCAATCTCTTATCTTTTATGTTGCATAATATTTTGTATTTGTTTTAATTTCTCGTATCTTTGTGTATGCAGGTTGGGAATAATTACGATGGCTACATTGGAAATTCCATTACACATGACCTAACCTTCTAGCTATATAGGTTAGGAGTAGGTATAGCCGCATGTTAGTTTTCCTTACACATGCATCTTGCATTCTGTTTCTGTAGTCTTTCATTTATGTTCTATACTTCTCTCTTGCATCCTATTTTTGGTTTAGCCTCCTTTTGCTTTTTTATTTTGATTTCATTTTTCTTGTTATGTCTTCTCTCTTTTCGTGTAAGAACATGTATGAAGGGTTTCCCATTTCGGCTCAAAAGGTAATGTGGAAAAATAGATAAGGACTTTGTGACACTACAACATTTGGCCAACCTTCGGTCCTCCTTCCTTATGTTGGTTACATCTTTTGGTTGATGAAATTCCAACGGAAAATATGATCCATCTGTAAAGAAAGTTTTGGTTGAACTGTGATACTTGTGTCTATTCTCAAAACCTCGTGCCCATGCTCGATCCTTATGTTTCGGTTTTTTCATGCTTATCGAATCAGTAGAAGATGAAAAGGGGGGAAATAAAATGAGAAAACCTAAATCAGAGGTATCTATATGCTTCTCTAAAGGAACAACCTCTACTGCTCTCAATAAGTTGGGATCCCTCTTCCGCCCATAAAATGAATAAGTGCATATGCACAGTCCTCTTTAAATATATAAATAAAGGTGAAAGAAGAGAAAGGATTCATGCATAGAGAGTTGAATCAAGCAACTCTGTAGGGGTACTATCCAGGCTCATTGGAAGCGAAGCAATGTTTTTGTTCCTGTAGTGACTCTGATGGGGTACTCTCTAGGCCTACGTGCAATGGAGCAACACCAAAGATGAAAAAACTATACTCTGGAAATCTAAAACTCACAAACTACACTACCCTTTCTTATTCAAACATTGGAATAATGTTGAGCCTTATGATTTTTTTCAACTGAGAAGGCACAAAGGGGGGCCATTTTTACTCATAGGGTAAGCAGGGAAGCCAAAGTAATCCACATGATGAATCAATACTCCTTGAAGCACTGAGACCCTGCACAGAAGAGTCAACCAAGACAGAGAAGATGGAATTCTACCATTATGTAGCCAAATGTTTTCACTGCTACAACACCCTCCAAAATTTTGGCCTGCACCAAATTTCGGAGCTTTCCTTGGTCTTGTATATTGTCGTCACAGACATTGAAATACATTGCATGTGTTTTCTCTAATAGTTTTGGTCCCATTTGTGAGAAAATAAAAATGTTGCATTTTCACATGTTAAGTGTCACATGATGTATACGAGCTTGTTTTGGTTGTTTCAAGGGGTTGTCTTTGTGTAAATGAATTGATCTTACCATGTAAGCATCCATCGCACTCAATCCCAAAGTTGTAAGAATTTTCGAACAAGTGTCATCACGGTCATCACAAAGTGTATCTTTAGTGTCTCATTTGTGGTAAGAATGTGTTTTTCATGTGTCTTAGATGATCTATGTTGTTGTGTATTCAATTGTTCTAAGTGTGTGATCACAGTCAAGTCGTATCATTGTTCATAGTAGCTTCATCGATCCCACACTTAGCCAAATTCCAGAAACTTTGCAGCAACTCAGCCTCATCTAACCCCCTAAATTGTGCATTGTGCAGTTCCATCCCTCAATTTGTAACCTAGCCTCTTGACATTGCGCATTGCATAGTTCCTTCCTCCCAAGGTTGTGCACTGCGTAGTCTCAGTGCCCAAGCCTCGACCTTGACCTCCATAATTGCACAATTCATCCCTCTAGTCTGGCCCCGACTGCGTATTGCGTAGTCTTTGAGCTCAAGCCCAGCTCTTAAGATCCTAAGTTGCGCAATCACCAAGTCTGCTCTGCCTCCCAGAACTACGTAGTTGGCCGAAACAATGCAAAAGCCTTCAAGCCGACTCACTGAGTCCCAAAACTGCATAATTTGTTTTCCCAGTCCAGCCTGGACTGCGCATTGTGCAGTCTCAAGGCTCAATACTCACCCCTGACTACTTGAGTTGTGCAATTATGCAGTCATTGAACCTCTCCCTCAGCCTGCAACCCCATTTTGGCTTAGTCAGTGGATCAACATGAATCATCTTAGACTAGGGGTTTATCGGGTTGATGTCATCTTGTCATGAGTGAATTGCAGATGCAAGTACTCTATGAGTCTTTGATGGGATGATGAAAAAGGAGATGGAGAAGGGAAACATGCTGAAAGACACCTTTGTAGATGGTTATGCAAGTTGATCAATCAACACAAATAAAAGGGACATTTGTTTGCGATTACAACTCAATACTTGATATCATTGAAGACTCCTCACCTCTAATCCATATGGAGGTGGACAAAGAGCATACTCAAGAAGACACATAACAATGAGCAGAAAGAATGGCTTGACATTGCCATGTCATCATGAAGTCCATGTCAGCAGTGTCACCTTGTGTTTTGTCGTGAGTCATCATATGCCACATCATTATTGTGGATTATGTAATTATATATTAAAATTTATTCTAAAGTAGAAGTGCAAAGGACACATATAGAATACGAAGAGTCATGTAAAGTCAAAAATTCGTAGGAAGTCAAACAGTCATGAGGGTGGTCAAAGAGTCACAAGGAGGTGAAGCGTCACCCCATTAGTTATATATACACCCTCATTGTATGAGCAAAGGACTTTTCACCTTGGATTCTCTCATAAGGCATCAGAGAGACAAAGTTAGTACTTTTGGGGAGCAAGTCATGGCTCCAATGCTCCACTATTGGAGCTAGTGGTGTTCGTTGTATACACGTGTCCTGGAAATTTTACTTAATATATGAAGCCTGATGGCAAACACGTCCTTCATGCATGAATTGTGAATGTTTATAAGATTGTTCTATGAATGTTTATGATTCATGTTTGTTTTTCACCTATAGTAAAGTAGTTGAACTATTTCGATTATTTTAGTGCTCATCATATTGAGGATGTGCTCTACTTGTTGTGATGATCGTCACATCTTTGCGGACTATTCCGTTGGATGCTAGATGGATATTTATGCTTGTATTGGTCGCATGATCGACACACCTTTGTGGACTATTCCTCTAGATGTTAGACATATCTTTCCTTTTCTTGTTTGTCTCTCTAGGGTGCTACTATTACCTCGCTCTTAGGGGCTCACCTCTTTTTCCCTCCACAGTAGAAGAACCTTGACACACCTACAACAGAACACTCACCGGGCACACTCACTCGCTTCTCGAAGGCACATATGTGAACCTCTCCCTTGCTGATAGCTAAAGCCAAGAAAATCTATAAGAATATATGGCAATCAAGATGATACTCCGAATGGGATTCCTATTCCAAATGATGTGAGGTATAATTGGGACTTCACATCGAGGAGACCCCCTTGGCTGACATATTTCCAACACCGTCAAAAGATTATTTTTGGGCTATCTTTCTCACACATACAAAGTGGATTAGGGAATCTTTCTGCAACAGCAAGTACCGAATTGCAATTTCATCAAGGACTGATTTTTGGGTCAATAAATGTATCCTTTGCAAGAGGAAGTATCAAGGAAGAGAATTCAAGTGAAGGAGGGAGGAAACAAATTCATCCATTCTCTAGCCACACATGTGAACTAGGGTTTATGTAGAAGAAACTACTAGAGGTCAAAGTTGCAAAAGAATCTGTTGGGGGGGTCAAAATTGCAGAAGAAACTACTAGAGGTCAAAGTTACAGAAGAATATGTGTCGGGGTCGAAATTGCAGAAGAAGTTACTGGAGATCAAAATTACAGAACTTGCTGGAAGCACATCAAAGAAAGGTTTGACTTGGTCTAGGAGGGGCTTTTTCAAGGGCCATAAGTCTTGAAATTTGTCAATTGAAATTCTATAAGAAGAGAATAATTATTGTGGGTTCAATTGGAGAGGTTTTGGCTCTGGTTGGCCGCCTACATCCTGTGTCCTTTTGTCTTATTGTTCTTTATTATTTGGTAATTGTTTGATGAAAATAACACTAAATATAACCAACTAAAAGAAGAAGCTAATTAAGTTAAGTAATAATACATCACAATCAGTTATAAAAATAATAGAAATCATTTATTCCAGATTCCCCTAGATTTTTCAACAAGACAAAGCATATCAACAAGAAGTACCACTTCATTAGAAGCTTGGTACAGTATGGGGTCTAAAGCTACAATATATTCCAAGAAATGAACAAGTAGTTGATGAGTTGATGAAATCTCTTCCAAATAAGAAGTTTGAATATTTTATAAGCATGCTTGGATTGGTTGATGTTACAGATTTAGTTGATAGGGAGAGATGAAGCGTCTTGTGGCAACAAGATGCTTAGGAGGACATCTATTTGACCTATGTGTTGATGTCTAGATCCCAAAGTAGGTGAACTCAACCTTTAGGTACCTAGATCCCTAGTACCTAGTGTGGCTAAAGGTTGAGTTCACCTTATTCCCACATGATTAGAGTACCCTGGTTAAGTATCTAATCTATAGCACTATGTGTGCTAGAAATCTTCATAGTTCATATCATTTTGAGATCTTCCATGTACCTTTATAGGTATGTAATTATGAATACCTCCCTAGTTAAGAGGGAGAGTTGAAGAATTCAACTAGTGTCAGTCTTCATAATTTTACTTATCAAAAGATATTTTATTACTAAATAAAATGACTTATTAAAGCATGGGTTTCATGCTTGGGTCAATGTTTTCTAGGTAAAAGCCTCCATTGAAGGCTTCTAGGTTTTTTCTTGAGTCCATAAAGTCATTGTTATTTTTATTAGACCTTTCTTGGGCTTTTGTATCATGTAAAAAAAAATAGTTTTTAGTGAAAAAAGGCTATTTGTCACCTCCACACCAAGTAGGCCTTGTCCCCATGAAGTTGACCTACAATAGGGAAATTTGACCCAACAAAAAAGTTATATATAGAGAGGCAGTTTGACTTGTTTGTCGCACTCACTCATCAAGTTTGATCTACAAGAAAGAGAAGCAAAAAAGAGAGAAATGTCGTTTGAGAAGGACGAAAGAAGTTGGGAAGATATAAAACAAGTTCTAGGGATATCTATCTGTCACACGTGTAAAGTTTTTGGGCATTTGCTGGGGTCAAAATTCTAAATCTACTGCATGTTCAAAATTCGGTAGCTGGGGGCTGAAAATCTGTTGTTGGGGTTGAAATTTTGGATTGTAGTTGCTACATGGAAGCTGTCACTTTAAGAGTTTGATAGGGATCATATATTGGAAGGAAGGGTTGACTTAGTGATTAGAGGAGGTATTTGTCTAAGTCTGAAGGGTCTTGGATTGCTTCATCTTGATTTGAATCTACTAGTGGAATATTTAGACCGGGTTTTTCCCTAGCTAAGTGCCTACATATTGTGTCTCTTGTTCTTGTGGTCTTCATATACATATAATTTGATAATTGCTTCATGAAAGATAAAATAACAAAGAATTAAAAGAAGCCAATATAATTCACAAGTAATTATCAATAAAGAGGAATCAAACACTAATTTTGATAAGCATTGATTTCTCAACAATACACCTACACTAGGTGTACAACACAACACATACACCTACACCCAGTGTAAAACACCACACATATACGTACACACAGTACAATACAGCAAATACACATGTCACGATACAATGACTACATAATACACATGATGCAATACCATATGTACACAAGACAACATGTACACAGCAATCGTATTGCACATCCAGAGACCAGATTATCTCTACCATTCAACCTTGCCTCTAGTATATGTCCCACGCCTTATTGCGTGCATCCACAATCCAAATCCAGGATCTGTGGATTTTCGACTATCCATTCATGTCCTAGCATGTCGCAGATCACATTGCTTTCATTCCGCTAATGTATCCTTCGGCATTACCTGCCATAACGTAAACATATACATAGTTATAAGTACATAATATCAAATCATATCCACATGATACTAACATCATACATCTTCCAGGGATACCCTACCCACTTGATTTCTTATAGAACCAAGAACCTTTTCATTCCATTCGCCTACATAAAACCATCATTCTTCTACAAGAATGATCCCTGACAAACCTATCAGATAATGGAATTCATATATATATATATATATACAGAGAGAGAGAGAAAGAGAGAGAGAGAGATTAGCATAATCATGATCACAACAAAATTACTAGTGTTCATAAGGTCGAGGTTAGAGATCTTCCTTTATCCTTGCACAACATGCACAATATTAAGAACAACAGTTCCCAACATAGCCAAGGAATCTTGACACCTCAAACATGTACTTTAATTTACTCATTACCTTTCTCATGACTATCCTGCCACTGTCCATTTACCCCAATGGACCCAACCAACCCAGCTGGCTGTCATATTCTTACCTTCAACTTCCATTCATTCATGCACCAAGTTCCATCTAAGTCTCATTTTACCTATTGGGTTTCATTTAGCTCCCCCGAGCTCCATTAAATTTCCTCTTTCCCCAACCAATTCCCAAGGCCCTCATAACATAAAAGGCAAGAACAAGAAACAAACAAGAAGAAAACCATAAAAAACTAATAGAAATATAACACCACAAACATGTTGAGATTTTCTGTTTGAGTCAAATAGGAAAAAATCTCTGAAGGATGACAACAATAGGGATTCAGTTCCTAGATTAGCTCCAGGTTGTTGGGAGGGAGTTAATGCCTCCTATATTTGATGTGAGGGAGTTATGAGGCTGTTAGATTCTCTATGCTATATAACAGGCAATCATTCGGATGATTTGCTAAGAGTATGTGAGGATTTCTTGATGTAATCTCCAATTTGATTAATATATTCCTGATGCCTATGTTTGGTGGACGTAGCCCAGATTGGTTGGGTGAACCACGTTAAATATTGTGTTATATGTGCTTCTGCTATGTGTTTAATTTAGTTTTGTTGTGCACCTGATCCAACAATTGGTATCAGAGCTTGTTGGAGGTGCTGGTGTGTGTCTGACTGCTGGAGGTGGAGCGCTGCGTGAGGAAGCTTACTGTTCAAACTGCCTGGAGAACGCATGTTCGCCTGCGTACTGCCTGGAGGTGTTGTATACTTGTGCGTGGAGCGGATCGGATCGCTGCCTGGAGGTGCTGACGCTGGTGCGTATAACATCTTGGTGGAGCGGATCGAAGCGCTGTTATACATTTTGGCTGAGCACTGTAATACCTGCACGGAGTCGTGGAGCCGTGGAGCTGTTGACCTGTCCTGGCGTGGTGTGAAGCAGCCGTTGATATACAATAGAGTGAGTGCTAATATACCTGGAGTACTGCGTATGGTTTTTTGGATTGCTGCGTGGGATTCCAATTCATTGTTATCTTCAGCGTGAATTCATTTGGAGCGAAGGGTGAGTGCCGCTGCCAAATTGGTTCTAAGCTTCACGGTATTTGTCTTGTTGTTTTGGATTAAGGCAATAAGATAAACGTTTATATTACTCCCATCCGCCATTTTTTTGGTTGTTAAGTTATAAACATATTTTATACCCTTACGCATATGGTATTAACATGTTATATGGGTGAACGCATATGGTATTAACATGTTATATGGGTGAACGCATATGGTGGATTAACATGGGTGAACGCATATGGTATTAACATGTTATTTGGGTGAACGCATATGGTGGATTAACATGTTATATGGGTGAACGCATATGGTGGTAATATATTATATGGGTGAACGCATATGGTGGGGTGGAGGTATAATGTCATTAAAGTTTATGGCAATTCGGCTTTTATTTGCATCTTATATTAGAGTGGAATTTGGTATATAATGGAAGTTTCGTGCATTGCGAATTTTTTAAAACAAAAAAATCAACCAAATTCTAAATCAATAAAGACATCGAAGTAATATAAGTGCAAAGGGCAAATTTTTTTTTTTTTAAAGGCAAAGGCAGAAAGGCATAGGTAGTTTGTTTTGTTAATTGCTGGTATTGAAACATTGGTTTGTTTATTGGAGATTATTGTGTTTTTTCTTATACAAAATGGCGAAAACTCAAAGTGCCCGATTTGAATTGAGAAATTTAATGGCAAGAATAATTTCGAGATCTGGAAGGTGAAAATGCATGACTTGCTTGTCCAACAAGGCGT